>JAVFBW010166179.1:0-11388 GCA_034783835.1 Mopalia ciliata
AACAAGCCGATAATAAAACCCTACATCTCCCAAACCACAGTAATGTCTTTGTATATATTTATTTGTGTTTCTTTGTTTAATTTGTAGAATGTTTTAGTAGGTAGTTATTAGTTGTTTTATCGTAGGGAATAATTAAGGATAAGATTATATTGTTAATCTAAGTTTAATTTGACCGGAGACATGCTGGCTGGAGGGACCCCTGCTTCCTTCACAGGTGGGCTTAATAGTGATATACTGTATAAACATTTCCTGGGCAGAGTATGTTTATTGCACCTTAGACCCCTGCTTCCTTCACAGGTGGGCTTAATAGTGATATACTGTATATAACATTTCCTGGGCAGAGTATGTTTGGCACCTTTGACCACACATGCCAGCTTTGACATGTGTTAATATCTAATCTAAGTTTGATTTACCTCTGACAGGTTTGGTGCCCCTGTTTTTTAAGGGTTTTTCACTGGACACCTGAGAAGCGGGCGGGGCCTTTACCAGCTATTTATATGCATGTGCCTTGTCATATTTTGGACATCCTTATGTAGCGGCCGGCGGCACCTTATGTTATCTCAATGCTTTAAAATTATTCAACCATTATGTCTGAGGAAGAGCAAAAGGTATTGGAATGGGCTAAGGAAAGCAAAATTCAGGACGATACTGTCAAGTTTTTATTTAAAGATGGTTTTACTTCCATGGAGGCCCTAGTTCTTATAGACGAAGAAGATTTAGCCGCATCCAAAATAGCAAGGGGCCAACAGAAGCTGGTCCTGAAAGCAGTCAGGTCTTTACGTACACCTTCCATTGGACCGGATGATTTGACGTCCCCAGCAAGAAATCCATGTGGATCAGCGCCAACAGCAGCACCCCTTGGAGAGGACCCCTACATTGACAGAGTGATGCAGTCAATGATATCTATTCAGGGCTCTGGAAACGCCACTGACCAACCAGGCGGAGACCCACAAACCCAGCATGCTGGTAAGACCGCTTTCCATATGAATTCTGCGCCAACATTCGGATCTCAGCCTAGCTGGGCTGATCCGCAAATTTATTTTCATTCTGTTGGGAGATCTCAACATCGGATAAATTATCTAGAGATTACAGACTTTGTGGAAATTTCTGGGGCAATATCTGATGAGGACTCCATAATTTCAGAGAAGGGAGATACACAGTTTGTACTTAGGACAGCCGCAAGGAAACCTAAACTTGAGTCCCTTACTCTAGCACAATGGTCCTTAGCTAACATAGCCATACTAAGAGTACTGCTAGACAAAGATATTTCCCCTTTGGAATTCGTGCGGGATTACCTGTCGTACACCACACGAATCCTCCAGCTCACCCAACGTTATGATTTGATCAGTGTGTGGGAATATGACAGAGAGTACAGGAAAACGCAAGCTCAATATCAATTTCGATGGGGAACCGATGTGAGCCATCTCCAGTTGGTACATCTCAAACCCAAGCGAGTGTTCCCAGTGAATCAGAACCAACACAAGCCAGCAAGAGTTCAGGGGCCAAAAACTTTATCTGGACAGGAAATTTGCAAAAAGTTCAACTCTAATAGTGGCTGTTCATTTAAAGACTGCAAATTCGCCCACCAGTGTTCTGTGTCCGGATGTTTTCAACGACACCCTGCTCCCTTACATCAGCAGTTAAAAAACTAAATATTTGTCCTGAGCCGGGATTGCGTCTCTCGGCTTGGGAAGAGGAACTTGTTAATGACCCTGACGCAGACTTTCTTTTATTTCATATCAAGGAGGGCTTTGATATCATTGCTCCAAATTCTCCAGTTAAATATGTGGAAGCAGAGAATCACACTTCTGCATCTCCATCTAGTGCCATGTATGAGGAGGTGAATAAAGCAGTCCTTAGTGAAATTGAAAGTGGGTATTATATACCTACTCAGTTCCGCCCTAACATTGTTAGCCCTCTTGGGGCCATACCCAAATCAGACAACACTGTCCGGTTAATACATGACTGTAGTCGACCAGAGGGCGGGTCTGTGAACAGCTATGTGGAGTCCTTTGATCCGGTGAAATACCAATCCGTAGACGATGCGGCTAAACTAATGACACGGGGTTGTTACATGGCGAAAGTCGACCTGAAATCAGCGTATCGTTCAGTTCCGATCAGTAAAGCTAGCCAATCGGTTACAGGATTAAAGTGGCAAATCAATGGAAAACCCTTATTCTTATATGATACAAGACTGCCATTTGGAAGCCGTTTGTCGCCGGGACATTTTCATCGCCTGACTCAAGCTGTGCGTCGTATGATGGCGCGTCGTGGCTTCAAAGATGTTGTGGTATATCTGGATGATTTTTTCATATGTGCCCCGACGTTAGCTCAGTGTTCTGTTGTGTTACGTGTATTAATAGCTTTGCTGCGCAAACTTGGTTTTGCTATTAATTGGCAGAAAGTGTTGGACCCCTCTCAATGTTTAATTTTCCTTGGTATTGAATTGAACTCTACCAATATGTCATTATCGTTGCCCCAAGCAAAACTCCAAGATCTGCGGCAAACATTAACTGAGTTCTTACAAAAGCGGCGAGCGTCCAAGCGACAGTTACAATCTTTGTTGGGCAAACTTAACTGGGCGGCATCGGTAGTCTATGGAGGTAGGACTTTCCTCCGGCGGATTATCAACCAGTTAAGCACCCTGCGGCGGCCAAATCACAAACTACTTATTAATCAAGAGATACAGGCAGATCTCAAATGGTGGCACCACTGTATGTCTGTCTTCAATGGGAAGTCAGCCATACTACACGAACTACCCGTTAGGTCTCTATTCACTGATGCCTGTAGCATGGCAGCAGGGGGTTTCTTTTTAGGAGATTGGTTTTACGTTAACTTTAAATATGACATTCCTAAAGCTGCTGATCTTCATATCAACTTTAAAGAAACATTGGCTGTTGCTCTGGCCGCTACACGATGGGCTCCATATTTTCAAAATAAAAGAATAATTGTGTTTTCTGACAATTCAGCAACTGTTGGTATGATCAATCGTGGCTCCTGTCGACATCCTTACATCATGTCAGTATTACGACACCTATTCTGCTTATCTGTCCGTTTCAACTTCCATCTTAAAGCACGGCATATACCTGGAGAGCAAAATACCGTTGCAGACACGATTTCTCGTCTGCATGAATCCAGGTTTTACAATAAGTTTTTCTTGCATAATCCCCAGCAATATGTGCTGCTTGATCACATCACGTCTCAAACATTGAACTCTGTTTTCTCCACATACAGATCAGCCCATACCTGTGTGTCCAGAGGAATTGGATAGACGTGTGCTCCAATACAGACAGTTAGCGTTTGCCCCATCTACAAGGCGGACATACTCTACTCAGCTTCGGTCATACATTAAGTTTTGTTTGTTATTAAATATAAGTGTCATCCCTATCACCTCTGACAACTTGACTAGATATATTGCTTACTTGGCACTTCGATTATCCTACAATTCCATAGTGCAATATTTGAATGCTGTGCGACTCACCCATGTTGAAAACGGTTACTCAAACCCAGTCGATGGGTCTTGGCTCATCCGCAGTGTCTTAAGGGGTGTGCGCCGTTCGAAAGGGGATCAGACTTTAGCCAAACTGCCTATCACTGTGGAAATTCTTCATCGGATGTTCTTTCAGCTCGATCTCTATTCTGGTTTTGACTTGTGTTTCTGGGCCGCTTGTTTGGTTGCGTTCTTTTCATTCTTTCGGAAATCTAATCTTTTGGTTATGACTCCATCAGATTTTCAGCCTGATAAGCATCTATGCCGTGGTGATTTTACTTTCACTCGTAATGGGGCTATTATTCAGATTCGTTGGTCTAAGACAGTCCAATTCAAGGAACGCTCTATTCTCATACCTATTCCCCATATTCCTAACTCACATCTTTGTCCGTCTCGTGCTAGTTTGTTATCTTTTTGCATTTCACCTGCTACTGAGCGCTCCCCAGCTTTCATGTTTACAATCAAGGGGAAGCTTTTTATATTAACTTATCCCAAATTTGTGACCAGGCTCAAAACCATCTTGTCTAAGATTGGATTAAATCCTAATAATTACTCGGGTCATAGTTTTCGTCGTGGTGGAGCTTCGCTAGCTCTTGCTGCTGGCATCCCTTCTGAGTTGATCCAGCAGCAAGGGGACTGGCGTAGCGATGCCTATAAACGATACTTGGACCCCTCCCTTCATTGTCGAGGTCAGGTGTCGACAGCTTTGGGCAACTGTGTGTCTAAATTGTTTAACTAATTAACTAGTACCCTACTGTGGTTTTGGAGGTTTGGAGTTATTTTACTACTGTTTATACTTCTTTTACTGTTGTGTTTTACAATTTATTATGCTAACACAACAAGCCGATAATAAAACCCTACATCTCCCAAACCACAGTAATGTCTTTGTATATATTTATTTGTGTTTCTTTGTTTAATTTGTAGAATGTTTTAGTAGGTAGTCACAAGATCCTATCTCAGGCATTTAGATTTCAGTTTACGACACTGTGTGACACAGAGTCTGAGCGACACTGAGACGCGAAGGAGGAGACGTTTTAAAGTGACAGATTGTACTATGGCTGATGCTAGCTAAGATTGCTCCAGTTACGGTACCATGAGGAAGGTTCTCATAGACGATCAGTAATACAGAACTCTGAATCTAGATTAGGTATATGATAGATAAAAGCCTATATCTTTTTGGTTTCAAATACAACAAAAATATGACTAGACTTTCTATATGTAATAAAATGAGAGGATATTGTCAATGTGGATGGACATATAGAAGATTGGTTTATTTATTAATGCCAAAAATGTCCGGCAAGAAATGAAATTGTCCGGCAACTTTCTGAAGCTGTCCAGCTGTTAGTTAGAAACATTTCTACCCCTGTATGGTGATATTGATCCTACTCTTAGTCATTTTCTTCTATAAGCTTAAGGGCAGGCTTTTAGCTAACAATGCGTCTCACCGTCTTTGAGACGGCCTATTTTGAAATGAGACGGCCATTTTTGACTTGCGAGGGCTCTCGAGACGTAAAGTTAAAAATGAAATTAATTTAAAAAATTGCCCTGGTCCTCGGTATATTGACCTGGGATAGTACGTCAAGGTCTCTGGTGGTGAGACCCTGTTTTCAAATCCTAACTAAAAGCCTGCTTAAGGGTGGTAGTATACATGTATGTTTTTTTGTATGTTTCCTTTATAATAGAACTGTTTGTCTGTGTCAGTGAAACTATTAGAAGTTGAAGCTTAACTACTGCACTAGCCTGTGCTGTAATCTCTTTTTATTATATTTTCTGACATTTGTATCTCCTACTTCCACATTAGCCTATACACCATGTTTTGTGTTAACAACTCCTCTATGTAATTTGGTCCGTAATAGCGTAAGAGTATACATTTACCCTGTCATCATAATTGTGCTGGTAAACAACTTTTGCCAATTGTACATTTTTTTCTTCTTCAGGCTTTGGTCCTTGGAGTTACAGCTGAACATTCTTTGCCGTTCACTCTGGTGCCAGTCCTGGTAGATCTGGCCAAGGCATTGGAGAAGGACAGGAAAGCATTGGCTGCATTGTCAATTGACTGCACTTAGGCATGCTATAAAATGAAGTATGGACTAGCAGAGACCATTTGGACAGTTGAGAACATTTTGAGAACATTTTCCCTCAATATTGATGAGAGTACTAGCAATTCTCTGCGAAGAGTGCTTGCAGTTCTAGTGAGTTCCTATTCTCCTGAGAGGAAACAGGTGGTTGTTGAACATTTTTCCTCCATAACTGTTGTGCATGTAAATGCCACTGCATTATTTGAAGAGCTGACCAGTCTGATAGATAAGCTTGATATTCCCTGGAAAAACCTTTGCAGCATATTGATGGACTCTTGTGCTGTAATGGGGGGTTCCAAATCCAGTCTCAAAACTAGAATCTGTGATGTAAAAGCTAGCAACCTTCTAGATATAGACGAGTGAGTGAGCGGGTGGGCCATGGCCCTGCAGAATACTCCCTCGGCTTCCTTGGTCGATCGTAAGAGGCGAGAAAAGAGGTTGCTTTTTGTTGCCCTGGTGTTCGCAGAGCTAAAGGGTAACGTGAAGCAGATTTGTTTGTAATGTTCTGTATTTGTGTCCTTCATATAAGTGAAATACCCTTGAGTACGACGTTAAACACCAATCAAACAAACAATCTTAACTTTTTGTATCCAGAATAATTGGAGTGAAATTAGATATCAAATAATACAAGAAAGTTGATTGATTATCCTAATCAGAAGGAATGAATAACACACATATATTATCTATAACAACCATCGTTGCTTCTTGGCTAGGTTATGTTTGCTTGCAATTTAAGATCCTACTTTCAAATTTTGCTGTACAGAAACATAGGAGTAAAATGGAATAACATTGCGTAATTGTTTTTTTCAGGAGCCTCTGTAGATAACAGTGATGGGTATGTGGGGTGTATTAGAGGCATGATGGTCAATGGTAAACTGATGGATCTGAGAGGCAAAGTGGACCGGGGAGATGTTACTTACGGGGTCATTTCAGGTGAGTGGACTAACATACCTGTAGATAATAGTGATGGGTATGTGAGGTCTATGATGGTCAATGGTATGCTAATAAATCAGAGACAAGGTGGACCACGGAGATGTTTCTTATTGTGCACCTGTATGGTGTATTTCTAATGAGTCAAGCCCTGCCAGTGGCATGAGGACATCGTAACTATGGGGAATTCGTGAAGAATTTTTGTTAACGAGGAAGGCCAAGATTAACCCCATTATTGATGGGGCTCCGGTGAACTGCTAAGTCTGTGTACCAATAACACCAATGGATCACTGATTAGAAAGAACATCCTATTGTGCCACTGGATTCCTAGCTAATTGTCAACAATGATACTTGTGATTGTGAAAAAAAAATTTATTTGCAGTGTATATTATTAATCATTCCTATAGTCGGTTTCTGTGATTATATAGTTTTGTGTGGTTTATTTCAGGATGCGTTGGTAAATGTGACAGCAGTCCTTGCTTTAATGGGGGCACCTGCAAAGAGAGGTATAATGGGTACACATGTGATTGTGCCTATACTCCATTCAGAGGCTGGATGTGTGGCAGAGGTAACTTTAGCACTTGTTCGTCGCTCAGTTGCATTAACACTTCAAATTTATAATTGAACTCTCTTTTTTACATTTACTCCTCTGCAATTGTATAAATTATGTTGTCATAGTGTGCAAAAACAAATACAATTTCAAGTGGGTCCTCAAGTAGATTTCCACCCACCCCAAGCACACACTCAATATTAGTGATAAAAAAATACCTCGTTTCTTTGACTTTACAGCTGGCAGATGTTATTAAGTGGTTATCAGGTCAGACTACTTGTCCTCTTTGATGTACTGCTCAAAAAGTAAAGTCCATTTCTTGGCCTGGTTGTATTTGCTAGGCTTCCTCTTGGTTTGCCGCGGTATTTTTCTATGCCAGAATAAGAAGTGCACAATCTGTAGGCATATACATGTAACTATAAGTGAAATACTGTTGTATGACATTAAACCCCAATCAACAAACAAACATCTGATTTTTGTGGAGTTTGTTAATTACTTTCAAAACTTAGCTTGGCTTGAGGTGCATTTAATCCGATCTGTATTCAACCTGATTATTGGCTTTGAAAAAAAAATCCCCAAACTGAACCAGTGGTTCAAGAAGACCTTAGATAAAAGTCAATTAAAGCTGTCAGTAAAACATAAAGAAGCTTATGCAATTGGTAATAACTTCAATGTGTGTTCTATTTATAGAGGTTGGTGTTAATATGTACAAGAACTTCATGATTAAGTATACGTTTGATAAAGATCAAGGTTTGGCAGCAGCTGATGGAGAGTACATCCGTGTTGGATTTGCCACTAAATACAAACAGGGTATCCTCATGCAGATCATGAATGAGAATAGTGCCGAGTATATCTCCATTGAGATGAACAACAATGGTAAATATTTCCAAACAAACCTTTCACAATTCAATTTAATAATTAGCATTGGTAACTATTGCTACTGGAATGACATTCAAAACAGGACCATCTGTACTTTACTGATGAGGCAACATTCACCAGTAGGTGTGAAGCTCTAGATGCATCTAGTTTACTCAATGTGGGGCCACAAACTGGTTGCTGTCCGTCATAGGCTTGCCCCCTGCTGGTGACTTTTTTATGCCGTTCAAGTTACAAATCCAACACAACTGGAATAGAATACCAATGATCTCATTGACATATGTTCTGTTTGTTAAGGTGGTGTTAAGGTTGCCTTGGATCTTGGATTTGGTCGAGATGAGGTGAATACACCCTCTCAGGGGATTGATTACACAAACGGTCAGCAGCATGAAGTGATCATCAGACGAATGAATAGAGGCAGAAGATTAACCGTTCAGGTGAGATACCAGATTAAATAACCATGGCCTTAGTAGTTACAAGTCTGTCTTAAAAAATTGAAATAATACACAATTCACGATTTTTCTGTAAAATTAAATATTTTCCCATTGAATTGTCATTGTTGAAACTATTCAATATTGAGTATTTAAAGTTTAAGATTCGATACTTAATTCTGTCGTTGATCCTCTGTGATTTTGTCATTTTTAGAAATAAAAGTTCTGTTAGTGCACTCAAACTAAATACTTTATATGCTGAGCTAGCCATAAATGTACCAGTCAATCAGACTGCTCAGTTTCCGGTTTCCCACTGTAATTAGGCAAGGAACAGCGTGAAGCAGACAATTCATCGTTATTTAAGTGAAATACTTTTTGAGTACAACTGTAAACCCCAGTCAAACAAACAAATAATTTATTGAACCTGGTCATGATACAATTGGGAATATTTGTGTTTTATACATAATGACTATTTTTTCAAGCAGGTTTGTTTGTTTGATTGGGGTTTAACGTCGTATTCAAGCAGGTATGTGATTATAAACCTGGTCATGGTCATTGAGAATATTTGTGTTTTATACATAATGACTATTTTTTCCAACAGGTGGATGATTATGAACCTGGTTATGGTAATTGGGAATATTTGCCGTCAACAGCTGATACCATTCTCGATAATCCAAAATACTTATACATTGGCAGAAACAGTAAGAACAACTTTCTATTTCATATATTACTTTAGGACAGCTCAGCTTACATTTTAGTTATGTGGTAATAATTTAAACTGTTATGTTGGACTCAATGATCCAGTAAATAGTTCCATGGACCTGCCAACCTATGTAATTTTGAACTGATCACCCAAGGGTATTCCAGGGTTCAACTGAACCTAACTGACTGAGGTTGATAGGATGCCAGGGGTTCTGTGCAGCCTATGAGGGTAACTAGGTGTTTTATTGTTAACGATTTAATGCATATCAGACAGAGTTCTGGACTCCACCAGGGGCCGGTTGCTCAAAACTCTATTTATGTGACAGTCTGTTAGATGACATTGCATAGCGATTAATTTCTTTTATGACTTTATACTAATTTCTTTGTGACGAAACATCCTCTAACTGGCTGTTAGAGAAACCGGACGCTGGTTTTTAAATGCAACATATATTTTATTGTGACCTACACAGTTATTTTCAGATTAATATATAAACAATGCATATATTTCTTAGTTTGTAATTCTAATTTGTCTTAATGGGAGAATTTTTAGTAAACCAAATTTTCAGTAAAGTTATTAAAACATAACAATACTAAAAATGTATTCCAACAATAAAAATAAAAAATTCAGAGAAAAATGTTAGTTGTTGAACTGATGTTTTTTTACAGTTTAATGTACAGTTGTTTGTGTATTATTTAAAAAGAAAACTCATGGCTAAAACAAGTTTTAATTATTACTTGTGTCTGGTAATTGTCCAATCATGAACCCTTCCCAAGTTATCTTGAAACAGACATGAATGATATATATCTATCATACAGGCCCAAGTTGTATAATCTTTTTCTGACACTATCATATTTGCACGGTTACAATGTTTTTTCTCAGGCTTCCGGTCTATTCAAGCAAAGATCAGTGTGAGATAGGCTGTCATCATATAACGGAAATACCCTTTCATACGATGTTAAACCCTATCAAACAAACATTTGTATGGCTTCCGTGTAAAACTCTTACAGTTTCACAATAGCTGATAACACTATACATAGTCACAAAACAGATGATATCTAAAATGAAATGAACAATTGAATTGGGAGTGTTGCTTCTAAGGAGAAAAAGAGCACATGTTATGGGATGGGACTGGTTGAAGTTATAAAACATGAATAATGTAATAAATGGTAAATCATAAAAAAGTTAGGGTGATATGGTAAATATGTGGCCTGTTTTTATCCAAGTCATAGGGAATTGGAGAAACCCTAAGAAGCAACATGATGCAATTAAACATTTAATAATGTATCAAGTGACCATTTTGTTAATTTCAATTTACTATTTTCTTTCAGCATCCCTTGGTCCAGGCTTGGGTTTTGAGGGTTGTATTTACAGGATACAGTTTGATAATATATTCCCCCTTAAGAGAGCTTTCCAGGATCCAAAACCAGCCTTCATAACAATGGACCCACCCGGTAAGACTTCTGTCAGCATACACTACACACTTAAACTGTATCTCTTTATTTTATTGAAATAGGAACAGATCTTGTGAAATAAGTATATATATAAAGACTGAGTTTCGTGTTAGGCGCTGTGTATTCGTTAGCTTGTCTCCCTACTTATCCTACTTGACAGTATCCATCACTGGTTCATTTCCATATGTCGACCACCAGGAATATGAGTGAGCCACATGATGAGGCTTTGGCAATCACGAAGATGGTTTTTCTAGCATTCCATCATATTTGAGTAAGAAACAATGTGAAATGGGCAATCCGGGGTCATGAGTGAAAAATACCCTGAAGCACCATGTTAATCCCACAAACCAACAAACAAACATTGGAGTTTTGTTCTTAAGCAGTGTTACAGACATGAGGATCAGTTGTAGGACTTATGTTATTGTTCTTGCACCTTATATTGTCTTGCCATTGTCCTGTCTTGTCATTGCTTATTGTCAGTGATGTCCATTGTGGTTTACTTCTCTCAATGCGTTTGCATGACTTCATATTAGTGAAATAACATTAAGTTAGACAAAATCATTAATTGACCCATCCAAAATATCAAGTGATACGATGTTGAAATTGGCTCTCCTTCGATGATAAGTTAATCCATTGTAAATTTATAAGTGTATGCATTAAGAAAAATTACTGAAATATATGTATGTTGTCCCCAGGGCAAGAAAAATGCAAAACTTCCCGGCAATTGGAATCAGATATTAAAAAATTTCCCGCCACTCACCCTTGGAAAAAAGTTGTATTTCTCAAGACCACTAATTTTTCACCGATCCTACATAGGGCCTACTGATTGGGAACGGCGGTCAGCATGCGCGAGCTTGATCGGCTTGTCGATAATAGTGT
>JAVFBW010166190.1:0-11388 GCA_034783835.1 Mopalia ciliata
CGGAGCAAAGTTTAGACGAGAGGACTGTATGCTCATATGACCAGATCAACCAATAGAATTTTGTGTGAGTTTAAAGCCTAGCACCGCGGCCCTTTACTTGAAAAGCTATGTTATTTGAACCAGCGTATAGTGTACAGTCAGTACGGGCTACTGTAAGCCGATCGCTGGTTATACGAGCGTAACTGATAATAGGTTAGACGGCATTACTTAATATTTAATGGTGGTCAGGTGTAAAATATTAATTTATGATGGTTGTACTGTTGTATAAAACATGTATTTCGTGATATATGTATATTTTTGCTATCTGTTTATAAACAAAAAATTAATTTGCAAAATGAAATGGCACGAATATCATTTGACACCATATGTGATATTACAGTTTCCAGTATCTTTAGGTGTGTATAAATATTCATTTCTGTACGAATCATAAATAAAATGAAAAAGCTTTTTTTTATGCGTGCCACGAAAAACTCTTCGCTTCAAACATACATTTCTATGATATGTATGTTGTTAATTTTCTGTGTATAATATTAACCTTTGACGTTAAAACAATAACAACATTTTGTATACATTAGGAGTGAGATTTGAATGTAGATTGACTACATTTCAGCATTTTACACCCATTACAATAGAACGGGTTTCACCTGCCATAAAACCATGTTTTAAACTTGTTTTTATGTTATTAGGTTTTTGTTGTACATCGTGTTTAAGGTGTTTCACTTTCGTTACGACAGTGTACTAAACAAAAGTACAATAAAATAAGAATAACTATACAGTAAACATTTTTGTGCAAAATGTCTAGTTTTTTTGTAAATTTATATTCCCCGAAGGTAGGGTAAAACGGTATGGATAGAGCTATAGGGTTTTGCTGATCATAACCCAGTGTAATAAATGTCATTCCTTGAGACAGAGATAACACAAAGACGTTTTGTTCCGGTTAAAAGCACAAATTAACAGGTATATACCAAGACTGAAATCTGAAAGTAAAAAGGGCTTGGTATCAGTAAACTTTTGAGTTCGGCTAGAAATATGACGTTTCTTTAACCATGTTCTACCTTTGTTTGTTTTTCAGTTTGGACCCAGTGGTATAATACCGACAATCCGTCCAATTTTGGAGGAGATGACGAAACCTTACAGAGTATTAGAAAGGTATTGTGTTATCGTTTATACCATTGTTAAGTAAAGCTAAGAAGGCTTCTTGTTGTGATTCAGTTTAACCGCGGTGGATTCAGTTTAACCGCGGTGTTTTCCAACATTAATTGCCACTGACACAACCTAGATGTGAAGCGTTTCCCGCAGTGCTAAATAAAGGCAACATTGCTACTCTTCAGCCCTTAGCCATCGAGTTCGAGAATCCATTCTCTTATCTCTTGGAATTTATTGAGAATACAATACGATTAACCGTTCTCAATTAGTTCACATCTCTGTGCCCACAAGGTTGGATATACAACTTCTGGGTTCATTGACGAGCAATTTGTCGGAATAGATGATATGGCTCCGTTTTCAAGCTAATGGCGTGACTGATGTATTTAAATGAGAACCCCTGTGATTAATTTTTGGAAATACATATATATATGTTAGAAGTATATATATTTTTAACAAATGAAGAGAGAAAAATGTGCTTGCCTATATCTTAATGGGATTCGTTCTGCCTCTGTAGCTCAGTCGGTAGAGTGTTGGAGCTTGTAACCCAAAGGTTCCAGGGACGAATTCTGGTTGAGACAAGCAATGTTTTTACATCTTTTCAGTGATTTGAAATATATGTTTGAACGCTGTTAGCCTATGTAGGTCAGTTGGTTAGAGCGCTGGCCAGTGATCCGAATTCGAATCCCGCTGGAAGAAAGCCATTTTTTCCCAATACATTAAAAATATGTTAAGGTGTGTTCTTATACGTGAGCGGATAGTGATTGATTCTGTAGAAAATATGTAGGCCTAGGTCCCTATTAAGTACAAAGAAATGTGTGTATTGACTTACATGTGTATGATGACGCATGCGTGCGGACTGTAAAATAAGAAAAAATGATCAATGCTCCAAATATAGGTCATACCTTTAACCCGTAACTGGTTCCAAACAAATGCATCTCTAACGATGCGTGACTGGTAGACTACCCCGTGTCCACTACTGATCTAAACCAATGATTATGACCGGCAATTTTTCATCGATTAAAGATTGCCTTAACAGGGAACGATTACAATTTGGTATCTTTTTAATTATATGAAAAACAACAATATTTTTGCAATAAATACCAAAAATTTTGGCCATAATGTGTCGTGTCCGTACAGAAGAAAGGTGAATTGCAGATTTTACTATATATGTTTGGAAACATAAGGTTTAGAATTATACATTGCAAGTGCGTCTTGATTGCTTAATATGGTATAATAAAAATAACGCATTTTCTTTTTTAAAAATCACCTTTGGTTTAGATTATTCTAGTATACAGATCAAAACAGACTTTTCAAACACTATCTTACATTTACATGGGTGTTAGATTCTGTTTACTCCACAGAATTCTAATTAATGGTTGTTTTTGTTTTTCCTCCTTGCAGCGTGGTTGGGAAGTTTGTCCGGGATACAATATCGTGGGGGCACAGTGTAGGAAAGCTGGTAGTCAGAGTTATTTCACAGAGAGCACTGTGCATCAGTACCCGGATGTAGACTCTCTCTACCGGCCATGTACGGAAGAGGGGCTATTTTGTAGAAACTCCGACCAAGGATTAGGAAAAATATGCAGTGATTACGAAGTCCGATTCCAGTGTAAATCCGGTAAATATTAGCCTACTATTGGACTTTGTCCCTCTTTTTTAGTTAAACTATTGCTAAAGGACAATGGCGCATCAAATTCAAGCCGAGATCAGTAGGTTCGGTGTGTAATTTAAAAAATGTTTTTGTCAACGAAGTTACCATTACAGAGGATTGGCGAACTTTAATATCAGTCTTTTTAGGGCGCTGATAATCAACTGAAATTAAAGTTTTATCAAAAAAAGTATGACTATATGAAGCAAAATATTATATACACATGTATTACCTTAATTTCTATCTGATATATACGTACCAATAGAGTCCTAAGAAACAATAATCCTAGCCAGTAAGGGCTATTGTCCAAGCAGCCTGATATCCGTATGAGGCTTTGTTCTTATGTAGCCTTCTTACTTTGGACATAAAGAGATGTTCTGTCTATTAGACCTATATCAACATGCTTGGGCAGTAGTCCATGATGGCGAGGATAACTGTTTCCGAGCGCAGTATTATTGGCCATATACAATAAAAATACAGATTTTGTATAGTTGAAGTAAAATACTGAAAGTTAGTTTAAGAAGTTTATACTTTTTACGGATATGAAGCCTTGATATCTTTGTGAAATATATTATAACTTTAGTTTTTTTTAGTCAATTTTCATTTTCTCTCACAACAGGTGCAGTGACGGATGAAGCCGTTTACACGTGGGTCGCTGTCCTAGCTGTGGTGTTTCTAGTTATACCCATTGCCTGGGTTATATTAATAAATGTTAAGCGGAAGTATTGTCCAGGACCACAGCGGCCAGGTGACCAGAACTCAACCAATCAGAGAGGAGCGTCAGTTTCCACAGTTTCCGATCCGTCATTAGCAGAACCTCCACCAAGCTACGATGCTTTATTCGGTGGAGGGAGTCCTATTGGATCCACGGACTTCGACTTCGGAAGCACACATGCTCTTATAGAGAACGAAATTCAACGAACAAGTACGAGTTTAGGAGGAAATTCACAACTTAATTCAAACTTTGTGTTAGTGAGTGCTGACCAATCGCAACGAAGTGGACTTGTTGTTAGCCACTCAAATGCCAGTATCAATGAAATTGCCAGCCAATCAAATTCAAGCCTACCTCAGGTTCATAGGACTAATTTTCACCATCATCCCGGGATGCATTTGGCCGCATTCCCGTTCATGAGGCAAATTTCAGACGGTTTACCAACGCCGCCACCTACTTATGACGACGCCATAATTAAATTAGGAGTTCCACTACCACATAAGAAAGACTCTTCGTGAGGCTACATGTCTACATAATTTATTCGATTGGAAGTATACAGGATTCGCCATATCATACGAAACTGAGACCATGGTGCCCAAGCAACCCGTATTACGTCATACTCATGATCTGATGACCATAATGCACCGCGTTGTATGGAGTGTCTGGCTAGGCCGCAGATCGTGTTTTTCGGATTGACAGGAAATTTCTCATCATAGGATTCCTGGGAAAGTGTGATGATCCCGCAACACGTGCTCCCCAAACACGTGTTCTCCATACGCGTTTCTAATACACGAAGATGATATATTTGGGATTATATGCGAATGCTTTTAGCTTTTATGATGCTGGCGTTGCTAAGGAAGGTTGAAAGGCGTGGTTATATCGGCCTACTGAAGCTGTGGGTGTTTGGCAGATTAAAATTATTTCTGAAGACAGTTTAACGCTGCAGTATTTACTACTCATCCCCAAGCTGTGATAAACACAAATACACTGTACTGTGAAATTACATTTAATTATTTCACTGTGTGTGACTAGCACATGTTGACATTGCCATATAGCGGCTAGAATTACATATACAGATGCTACAGCCTAGCATTTTTCTTACGTAACTGTGCTATAAGACGCAACTTTGATATGTTATCAAATAGGGTTGAACAGATGGAACCTCACCTATGACGTCATCTATTCCAAGGTTACGTCAGAGAACTCATTCAGCAATCTGCTGAAGAGACGCCATTATACTAATGATGTCTTCGACTCGTTTTATTTATAATATACAAATTACGAACACAAGATTCACAATGCAGTGGATTTTTTCCGACAAAGTTTAGCTGAAAAGCCGCTTTCGACTCTATATATGGTACAGCATCCTATAATCCAAACTTTGTGTTAAAATATAATTTTGGTTTACAATTAATGGGGATTTGGCGGTGACTCTAGCTGTCTTTTGGTGTAGGGTTGACGTATAAATCCACATTTCTCCATAAAAAAGTGGACAATTACTGTGCAACTTTCTGAAGTTTTCCTTCCATTAAAATATAGAATTTCCCCATACGTTTATAGGATACCATTGGTAGTTTCATGGCGACTGCTGGCAGTCTATAAGTGCACTGTATTAAATCTATATAAACCCCTAATGATCACGGATAAAGGAATCAATTTAATCGGATTATAACTATCGCTGATGCAAATCAACTAATTGGATTATGATTTGCTCTATATAATCCAAATTATAGACATCTGCTTACATTGTGTATTTGTTTTTCGACCTACTCTCCTAGTTAGGTATTCAAAATGCGAAGATTTGATCAAATGTTTCAGTATTATCTGTAAAACAAAATTGATCCTCTGTCTAAATTAATGAATATTATTTTGTTTCCTATAAACATTTTTTTAAATTAATGATGGACCAGTGTCGTCATAATTGATAATTTTATAAGGTTTATTATAAAATAAGATGTTCCGACGATATTTGCTATTTTAAAAAAAGGCTTTGTTTATCAGATGCTTTGATATCAAGTTGTATTTGACACTTGTATACACCAGTCAATTCTACTCAATTATTACTATACATGCTGTTTATGTTTTTCCAGTATACGCGAACTAGAAGACTTACTGAGTATATTTCTTTTAAAATCATCATTTTTTTTTAATATATAAAAGTATGTTAGTGGATCTCAATTTAGCCTTACTTTCCCTTTCGATTTCCGTTCTGCAATGAGCATCTAGCTTAATTCTCATATCCATCCCAGAAAAACCTCCATTGAACGTTTTTTTCATTTTGCCAGCTCTTCTGACTCGGCATGGTGGGGACCATGATTGGAGTGCTACTCAAATTCCTTACAAACAAATGCTGCCAACGGGTCTCTTTGAAAAACGGCCAGGCAAACAAACGTCTCCATGTGTTTGCGAGGGTATCACCATTTTATATACAACACGCTCACACATTCCATCATACATAAACAAAATTATGATTTTGTATTTTCATTATTATATCACCAAAGTGTGTTAATATATCAATCATGTACATTCCATTAAAATCGTATGTGCGTATATTATAGCTGTAACCATATTTGTCACAACGGCTTTCATACGTATAATCATCAATGAAGTTTGCTCAATAAACATTTTGTAAAGAAAACAAATTTTGGGGTTTTCCAGTGTGTTTTGGCGTTTTGCAAAGGTTGTCACATGTTATATAGTAACGTTTGATTTTTTTGTTTGTTTGGTATTTTACTCGGCTCTATTGAATATTTCACTCAGATGTGCTCGGTGGCAGACTATATCACTTATACGAGCTCACTTATATGGGCGGGGTGTCCGACTGTTTCATTTATACATATTAGAAGCCATACTTATATGAACGCGTTGTAGGACTACCCTAATTATATAGGGTCGGCGCTAAAGTATTGTATAAGGGCTGAGCTAGACCTCCACTTATATGAGTGCGGTGTCGGACTATTTCACTTATACGAGCTAGGTGCCAGACTGTTACACTGCCGTGTTTAATACAGTTTAATCCAGGCGAAACTGCACAAGTTCACAACGGTCCTTTAAACATGTCTTCCACGAAAAATAAGTTTTCGAGATGTATGTGAGGTGATCAAGTTCGCTGGTCGTGCCTTGTAACAAAAGAAAAACACCAAAAAACGGTCGGCTATCTTTTTATCCGCAATCGAAGCGTAAATTCATATTTTCCTCGATTGCTTATTAAAGTTATAGAAACATGTATAAACAATCGTGTGGCATATAATTTTGCACAGCTATGCATCTTTGGCGTTGTTGGTCTGTGGAAAAGCGGGAATTACCCGTCACGTAATCCATTTCAGCCTGTTGATTGTGTAGATTTAGCAAGATAGTCGAATGAAAAAGCTTATGAATTGCCTCAGATACCACCAGATTTGGTGGATTTTACCGTCTATAGACAACGGAAGAAGGCGATTCTTTTGTGAACAACCGTTTGCTGACAAGTTTTTTCCCTTTCGAAAACACCTGCATTATCGTGTCTTTATCGACGAAAACATGTTAGGGCAATTAAATCAAATCTAATCTCACCGCTTACTCGGCTATGTACGAGACTGCATGACGATGTAACCCACCAAAGTGGCAATGTACGAGACGGATGATGTACGAGACGGACGATGTGCTAGTCTTACGATGTACGAGAGGGACGATGTATGTGAGTGTCAATGTACGAGACTGACGATGCACAATAAGGGGTAAATATTATCAGGAGGCATTGTCGTATCAGGTTAGAAGCTTGTCTGCAGTTTTTCACATTTGCGCTACCTGGGATAAAGAAACTAATCATGTTGGAGCTTTAGGTTTAACCAGACGTCTATTAACTATAAATTTCTGGTATAACAAAAGTGTTTAATCTATTAGACTAACCCGATGCAGGAAATACACGCTGCTCTTTTCATGGGTCTTTGTTGATGGCCATTTTTTTAAATGTGAAGACAATTTTGCCTGGTTTCACCCTGAGTCGAACACGGATCTCTGTCTAACAGGATCAGCGCTCTAATTGAGCTACAAACCGGAACGAAACTTTGTAAAACCCACTCCACCATTGCCGGATCCACATAGTGGGATTCACTCGTATACCTGATAAACGACTAAGCCACAGCCACGGGCTTACCGTGATTGGAACAATATATCGCTATACTTTGAAAGGTTAATCCCACCGACACAGGAAAGACGATTATCGAATAATTAACCTTTGCCTACAATCATTCAGTGTTTATCTTGCAGTGGCTGGAATTGGATGGACCTTTTAGAGGGCCCTTGGCTTAGGGGATTGTGTGTGCACTAACTAATCCGACTTCAATAGAGCGTTCATGTGATCGAGTCCTTCCCTGTCGACCATCAGGTATTGAGTGAGCCTCACGATGTGGCTCCCGCAATTTCGGCATGTTTTTTACGAGGTTTTCTCTCAGTTATCCACCGCAATTTGGAAAGAAAAGATGTGAAGTGGACATTCCGTCAGAGAGTCTATCTAGAGCTTGAGATTGTTTGTTTCGTTGGGTTTAACGCAGTACTTCCGTTTTTTTCACTCACAAGTCGGCATTCCATCCTCGATGCCCATGGCAAGAATCAAAAACAAGACGGACAAATACAGGATAATCACAGGACGCAATGTAAAGACCTGATAAAAACAAATCTGATCCCTGTTTTTTCTTTATCTCTGAGAACAACAGGGCAACAAGTCCCCCCAAAGACCTGCTAAAACATACGATAATTAATCACTTTTAATTTCGTCCATTTCACACTGTTGTGCTATTAAATACGGAGAAAAACCCAGAGGAAACTTAGCACAAACCAACCCTGCGATTGCCGGAGCCACATCGTGAAATTCGCTCAGATATTTTATGTCAACAGACATACCAGAACCCGTGAGCAGTACTTTGCTCAAAGTAGGATTATGAGATCAACACGGTAGCCGATACAGCAGGGTTCGATTGATGGGGATTAGTCCCATTATCCTTAATTGTGCTTCTCATGCATAGCAAAATTGGCAATGATACGCACCTTAAGCAAACCAGCAGTTCACCATCTTGGTCCATGCTACCATATAGTGGCAAACGGCAGATGAAATTCACTTGCTATAGGAGTCATAAACAAGTCAAATAACTAAACGTTATTACCCGACGGTCGCTGACGGATATCATCAGTTTTGGGGTTGCCCGGTGTGCTTGATAAAAACACTCCGGTACCTAAAGCATTTTAGATCGCTAAGAAAGCTAAACAAAAAACCATCTGAAACCTAAATAAATCGTAAATCAAAAGTAATTTAGGCAAAAAAAGTTACTTCTATACAAATTCACCCCGTTTTTCCAAGAAACACGGATCTACGTTGTTTTTGACAGGTTGAAAAAAAAGACCGTACGACACAATTAAGTAGGCCCGATGCATTTATACAGTTATAATGTGCGGGATGGCGACAATCATTAGTATTTATATAACATGTCCCTATTGAATACTATACATTATATTCTCTTTATCATGGTGGTAATACGAAGAACGTTTTAACCAAATGCCATTTTTACGATCACACCGATATTAACGACAGAGAATAACAAAAATCTCGCGAGGCCTTGTAAATCACTCGAGGCCTTGTAAATCCCTCGAATGCATTGTGAACAAATTTGATATGATGCTCATTGCTCGTGTTTATCTTCACCGAAAGAAGATGGGCCTTATTAAAAACTCGAATTCATTATAAATACATTTTCAGTGCTCGTGTTAGTCTTCATCGATATAAGATGGGTCTTGTAAATCACTGGAATGGATTATGAAGACATTTCTGATGATGTTCAATGATCGTGTTTATTTTCATCGAAAGAATAGGGGCCTTATAAATCACTCGAATTTATTATGAAGACATATTTGATGATGCTCATGGCTTGTATTTATCTTCACCTAAAGAAAACGGGCCTTGTAAATAACTCAAATGCATTATGAAGACATCTCTGATGATGTTCATTGTTCCTGTTTGTCTTGTGCGATAGTGTAGGGTCCTTGTAAATAACTCGAATTCATTATGAAGACATCTCTGATGATGTTCATTGTTCCTGTTTGTCTTGTACGATAGTGTAGGGTCCTTGTAAATAACTCGAATTCATTATGGAGACATTTCTGATGATTCTCAGCGCTTTTGCTAACCTTCACCTAATGAAGATGGGCCCCGTAAATGACTGTAAACCCAATCAAACAAATAAACCCCCCAATAAGGGGGCTGTGAAGTGAATTATCAGCGAATTAAGTTCAAATAGTTTAATCGAAAGTAAATAATGATGAAGTGGTGATGCAATCCAAAGGCTAAGAGTTAGAGAAAAAACAAGCAAAATTGCGCTTTAACCCACCATAGAGTGAATTCAATTTGTTTTCATTTTCAGTAATAGACAAAACGTCTCTCGACAATAACGTCAGTTATATTATTATATCCAGCGACCAGAGTGAATCACAAACTAAATGGCCAGTGAATATCTCGTCGAAAGATTTGTTTATATGCGTTACAGTCGCGGTCTCGCGCTCAAGCAAGACACAAACAAATATTCAATATGGATACCCTTTTAAGCTTAGAAGAAGCAGCTTAGGGGAGACAACTCTATTGAGAATACTGTTCGACTAGAAGATTACTTTATATGCCTGGAACGGGTCTAACTATACCACATTGAGTTAGGGGTTTTTGGCACTTTAAGCTATTCGTGACAAATAGACCTATGAACAATTGATACCTGTAAGAAATAACCTTAAATATTGCATGTCTTGATTATATCACCGAAAGAAGACGGGTCTTGTTAGTCACTGGAATGGATTATGAAGGGATTTTTGATGATGCTCATGGTTTGTGTTTATCGTCACCAAAAGAAGACGGGCCTTGTTAATCGCTCGAATTCATTATAAAGACATTTCTGATGATGCTCGGCGCTTTTGCTAATCTCCATCCAAAGAAGATGGGCCTTGATACTGACTTTAAATCCAATCAAACAAATAAACCCCCAATAAGTTGGCTGTGAAGTGAATTGTAAGGCAATTAAGGCCAAATTATTTTAAATTTAACAGAGAATAAATAATGAAGTTTTGGCGATGCAACCCAAAGGCTTAGAGTTAGACCCAAAAACTGATACCCTTTTTATACAGAAGAAGCATAGGGGAGACAACTCTATTGAGAATACTGTTCGACTACAAGATTACCCTATATGCCTAAACGATACTGAGTTAGGGTTTAAACTATATGTGACTAATAGCCCTTGATGTATGGCGACATCAACAATAAATACTTACATTTTGTGTTTTGATTTTGAACGTCGGACCATTACCTTATTATCTGGGCATTGTAGGCGCAATCGTTTCTATAGTGGACGAGTTGTCTTTCTTTTGTATGCTATGTCATATCATCGCGCTTTAATTTCCGCCAATGTTTGGGACGATTCATGCAACAGAAACAACACAGAAAATAAAAGTAGTGCAAAACAAGATGGCCCGGGTGTGGCAAGCCGTTTTATCACTTCTATCATTATTCTACATATGTTGAATTGTTTTTAACATATGTGCAATTCTTTTTCACAATAAATGACTTTATTTTACATATGTGGAAACGAATTCCACATATGTGGAAAAGAATTAAACATATGTGGACAAGAATTCCACGTATGTGAATTTCTTTTTCACATATGTACAATTATTTCTTTTACATGGTGAAAAGAATTTCAATTATGTAAAAAAGAATTCAACATGTGTGAAAAAGACTTCGAAATTTCTAAAATAAGTCTTTATTTTACATATGTGGAAATCTTTTTCACTTAAGTAAAATAAAAAGGCGAGTAGAACTCTTTTGTAGATATGTAAAATAAAAGCATCCACGACCTCAATTACAGTTTTT
>JAVFBW010166201.1:0-11388 GCA_034783835.1 Mopalia ciliata
GGTCCCTTACTTTCTGCCCAACACATCCCATACATGTTCTATGGGATTAAGGTCGGTAAACCTTGGGGCCACTCCATGACATTGATGCCAGCATTCCCAAGATATTCTGCCTTAAATTGGCCATATGAGGTCTGGCATTATCGTGTTGGAATGTCAAACCCGAGTCATGAGCTGCCATAAATGATAAAGGCTCTGACATGAGCACTTGATCTCTGTATCTCATGCAGCAGTTAGGTTTCCTTGAACGACCGTCATGCTTGTGCACGTCGGAGCTGCTGTGCGTCTTGATGACTTTTACAACGCATTTACCTCTAATAATAATATCTCTTGTATTAAGTTTCAAGAAATTATTTGAAATTTATGAGTGTGAAGTTTCTTTGTCGACTGAGTATATTAAATAAACATGCGGGAAACTGAAAACTTAACAGGTTTTAATCTTACTGAGGACTGCTATTTTTGTAACATTTGTAATAATATGGTATAAAAGTCTGATAATGCAATTGAAGCAATTTGTTCATTTTCTGTACTCGCTGTGGAACCGACGTTTTATATGAAAGTTAATATCCCTATGCGTTAGGTTATTTTCTCCATTGAGCTATGTTTGGTTCCAACATACAGCAGCACTTCCCCTAACATTCATCGCGTTGTCATATTGCCTTCACCTTCACTGAAGCACTTTTACTGGCAAGCTGCAAATATATTTCCCTTTAAGTATAAATATATTCAAACGTTCTTATAGCATCATGGGCCGGTTCCACAAAGCATTCTCTAACTTCAGTCAAAATACTAAATTTGATTTTTTTTGCCACTTGTCTAAACCTAGTTTTAAATTAATACCTATAATACCTATAATACTAAATGTTAAAATTGAAAACTGTGAAATGTGAGGGCCTTAAAAAAGTTTGACTTAAGTAAAACTGCTGTGGAATCCGGTCCGTGTCTTTTCCAAAACCGTTAAATGATATAATCGTTGGACACTGTGCATTTCGGTCATATTGAAATGCGCAGATTGGATTGAAAACATGTTTCCTACGCCACTCGGGTATGGTAGGTATATCCCGTAAACGTTCACACCCTTTATATATTTTTGCTCTCAGAAAATCTCATTCACTGGCTACCTGTATCAATCTCTTCAAGTAGATTTGCAAGCTCCAGTAACTGTGTACTTATTGGGCAGGTGGGTGTATGCGGCAGCTTCCTGGTCAGCTCAAAGATGAGAGCAGCCTGTGGAGGTACACTTGGCGCGTTGAGCTTATTTGTGTCTGCCTGATGTTCCCTCGTCTATAAGGGACATAAAGTTACAGTGGATGTAGGATATAAAACTGATATCAAATAAAAAGTACTGATTGGATTGTATGTTCTCAACAGGCATCTATATACATTTGTCAATGTTTCCTTATTATCTGTATTCTATCATTATGCGTACATGAAACATAGTTTAGCACAGCATATTTTGCTGTAAAGACCTTTGTTAAGTGATAAAATATCAGAATCATCCGTAATTATTGATGGGACATTTGCCCATGAAACAATAATTCAGTTACACGTTTTATGTACATGTGAACATTAAGATTTCTAAAGATGACACGTTTGTTCATGCAGTTGAATTATATCCACAATAGGATATCTTGTGAGACCTATGCGTTTTATTAAGACATGGAACTTTGCTCAATAAACCGATAACATGTTGTTTTCTCAAAAATGAATAAATCTACAAGCATGTTATAGTGGTAACCTGTCTAATGGCTAGGCCCCTACACAGAGAGGAATGTCCAAGAATCACTTTTTGCCCGTAAAACGGAAGGATGATTTTTATATTTTTTTTTCGTTCCATACTTAATTACTCGGTTGTTATTACCAACACCAATAAGTAAACTGAGCCAGTGTTAATATTTACCCTAGGAATTAACTGGGAGATCTACTATTTCATCTGACATGATACAATGTACATGAATGATGGTAAACATATAGACGCCTGTATGTAGGAACTCATCTCAATCTTCATCTGTACATCCGGGCTGCCATTAATAACGAAGCAACGCCGCTAACAAGCGAAACATGCCACGGATCTTCTGACTTCTGAACTGATTATAATAGTTTATGTTGTTTACACTAAATCTCGCACGACATTCTCTTTAGATGAACATGTTATTCTTCGTCTCTATTAAACTATCTAATCGTCACATAAGTAAAATGACCTAATGCATAGCGTAAAACACCAATCAAAAAATTTTTTTTTCGTTCTCCGATTAACAAATTTGTATAAATTCTAATTGTGATACAAAACAACGTTATCTTAACATGTTTCATCTTAATAACTGACTGATAAACTTTAGAAACACTTATTATTAAACCAGTTTTTTGAGAGCGTACTTAGAAAGAATAAACCTCCTACATTTTGCATAAACTCCTCGATAGACTCGTGTTAGCTACTCCCAAATAATTAAAATGGCCTTGTTATTTCTTTGATGGCGATGCTGCCACTGTCTTTGATAATCGATGACTGCTGCATATGTCATGGGATGGCAGTTTTGAATAGATAACATTACAGAGAAAATATGTGGTGGCCAGAGATTAGACTCTTCCGCCAACATTTATACTAGACGTTGCACTAAACTTATCAACACTTTGTTCCCAAAGTTTCAATCTCACTTCAGGTAGGTAGTCTGTTAACAATGATACTGAAATTTACCAATGGAAATTGTCAAAAAAACATTGTTAAATTCCTTATAACTTATAAATTCCGTCTAAATAAACTTGCTTTTCAAGCAAATTTGTCTTAATCTATACAAAGTCGAAAATAACAGAATGTGCTGTGATACATATATCACCCTGTGGTAGACCTATCTATGCATCATTGTGTTTTTATACAAGCATAGTTGGTTAGTCTACTTGTTTGAATATATCATTCCTTTCTAAACATATATATTCATATCGCCAATGTTTTATCTTGGTAATTTGATTTAAAACAAATATATCTTACACATTGGATCCACACGCCGTCATATGATTGAAAATACAGCGTTAAACCCCACTCACACATGTTAATTTGATAAATAACGCGTTGATATTTGTTTGTACTTTATTATTTTGTTTTGTGTACAATGGCTTACTTACACCTCTTATCGGCCATCCTATCACTTAAGGCGAATTCCCGAAAGAAAATGAGACTATGATGAAAATTATTTAAACTTAATAACCAACCAGTCACATCTTTATACCAAATGTAGTTCACCAAATTCTAGAGATTTCTGTTTGCAAGCAGTATACATCCTTCTGTCAACTACACTATAATTATTATGCAACACTGGCTTTAAGTGCTCGTTTATAATACTTCACATCAATCTTTCAGATCTAGGGGTTATTGAGAAAAATGGACATTATTATTTTCATATTGGACGACAGACCACATGTAATATATCAAAATAAAAACCAGCATTGTTGACACATTAATTAAATTAGATCCATAATTTCGATTCGGCTGAACATGCACCTGGCCGCAACTCGTATGTGTGTTTTACCAATACCAATCAAAAAAAAAAATCCAACATTTAGAGGTATATACCATCTTTATTTTTGGGGTCATATTTTGTGGGATATTGCCAATGGTATTATCCGATTAATTGGTAATTAATTAATTCAATTAATGGAATTAATGATCATTTTTTCATCAGCTATTGTATTGTATACGATAATTATATTGACGTCAAAATGTCACTAAGTCGCGTATTCTTGTATCGCGACAAGCGCCGTTCAACAATCGTGTGATTATAACTTTATGCGAGTTAATAGAACATGATTTACTAGCGATTTTGCACGAGGAAGTGATCACAAAAGGATTTATTTATAGGCTGAATAATTAGTGCTCTCTCTGAGGAAGGACGAAAATCCGACTGTGTCGTCTTTAGTATACCTGTGTGGGTAGCTTTGTAAATAGAATTGATTTGGTTTTATTTGCAGAGAATCATTACTCCTGTTTGTCGACCATTTTTCGTGACGAGTTCATCGTTGTTTCAAGACGGAAGAATTAAGCAAGTGGCGAGACCACATGTGCAATATATCGCCTTCTCCACTGGACATAGATAGGTCAGTAGACATTTGTCCGCCATTCGGCAATTTGTAAATGAGCTATATAAGTATTTTATAGAGGCAATATATAAGTCAGTTGGAAGCAGTATAGACGATTTAAGTTGCGTGTGGAAGTGGGCAGAAAAATCCATCCTCTCCAAAGGATCGTGGTCATTACCATCTGTCTTATCAGATGATCAATACAATGAGTATACCAATAGTCCAGGAAGCAGTATTAACTTAGATCTGATCACAAGTCACAGAAAGTCTCCTGAAATTAGATTCACCTCACGACCAACCAATGTCGTAAACCGGCCAGAAAATGGGAAATCGAACAACGGTGGCCGGCTTGTAAACACTCTGTGGATATTAATTGTGTCATAATGTTTCATTTGGACTGTCAATAAAGCGTTACCAATACCGTTAATCCGACTTCCCAAAACCGCCATAGTCAATTGTGGTAAATGAGATCGAATCTGTCTTCTGGAAAGTGTAATTATATTGAAATGGATTTTGTTTCAAATTATCTATATGACAGTATCTTCTAAGATGTCAACACAGTCAAATAAATATTCAGAACTGCATCATAGGAGTAAACAAGAACTTTTTCTTTTCTTTTTTAACAGTTTTTTAGTTTGATCAGAATATAGCTCACAATAGTTTGTAGGGGCTCGAAACTACGACCAACATCTTTAACTAAACCACCCACATCGAGGGTCGTGTGTTCGATTCTTGGAAGATCTAAACCTACAATATTTTCTGACAAAATTACGGTTAATATTCGTTCATTGCCTTTAGCTTTGGAAAGTGTTCGCCTTTCCCATGGAGGGAACACTAGCCGATTAACCAATCTAGCCAATCAGTCTCAATTCTAATGCTTTGGATATTAAAGTAGAGACTGGTGTAAGCTTTCTAGGAGAATTAGGCAATAATAAACATTTGAAATTGTGTAAGTTAGGCCATGTATAAAAATATTTTTTTTTTTATAATATTTCGGAATGAAGCGGGCAACACAACAGGAAATAATCCTCATATTCAACTAATTTAAACTACAAAATTACTGATCAGATTTTGACACATTAGTATATCTACCAGTTTCTTGTGGTAAACCATGGTAAGCACACCTGAACCTTATGAAAGTAACTGCATGTTTTTACAGAGCTCACGATATCCGATAGATTACAGTCAGAAAAGTAGGCTTTAATATATTTGTAAGGATCATATCTTGAAGACTGTTACTTTACACTTCAAGGATTGATCGACATTGTCACACACGGTTCTTTTCAGCAATTATACATTTCTAACAGTTACATTTTCGTGCAAATATAGAAAATAGTATCAATTTTCATGCTAGAGTTTTTTCTTTCTGTATAGTCCGGTAGACGCTGTTCTTCCGTTAAAATCCCCAAACAGAAAAAAAAATCACATCAGCTTAATTCAATCAGAACACTCTATAATATTAGATACACTATCCCCGTTCCCGTCATTATTTTTGCTTAGTGCACAAGTGCAACATTGGCATTGTAAATAGGGAAAATAATGTCACTTTCTAAAGGTTGATTTCAGATTTGGGAGTTGTGTCCTTGCATATAACAGAGGATAGTGGATGTACGCTATCTATTCACCAGCTAAAATAAAATTATTGTTACTACACCTGGTCCGTTTCGAGACATTCTTACATAATGGTTTCATCCAAAATGAACACATTGTGTCCGTCTTCTTCGATCTTGCAAAGGCATACGACACATCGTGGAAACATGGAATTTTAAAAGACCTCTCAAACATGGCACTGAGAGGTCGCCTACCTATATTTATATTACAATTTTAAACAGATAGGCATTTTAAAGCTAAAGTGTGCTTCACTCTCTCCGACTCTCATGAGCAGGAGATGGGAGTTCCACAGGGCAGTATATCACCAACATTATTCAGCATAAAGATTAATACCGTAGCTGGAGTTCTCAACCAGGGTGTTGAGGGATCTCTGTATGTAGATGACCTACTAATATGCTACAGAGCTAGAAATATGAATAATATAGAACGACAACTCCAGCTAAGTCTAAATAAAAGGAAGAAATGGGCTACAGAAAATGGGTTTAAATTTTCTAGTGCAAAAACCGTCGGCATGCATTTCTGTAACTAAAAGAAATTGCATCCTGATCCAGAGCTCAAAATTTATGGAAACCCCATCAAGATAGTTAAGGAGACCAAGTTTCTTGGGATGATATTTGACAATAAGCTGTCATTTATCCACCACATTAAAGCTCTAAAAATAAGATGTACAAAGGCTCTCGAAATTATTAAGGTCGTGTCGAGCACCGATTGGGGAGCCGACCGATCTGTGCTACTAAATTTATTTAGATCTCTGGTTCGCTCCAAACTGGACTATGGTTGCATAGTCTATGGCTCAGCGCGTGACAGCTACATTAAAAACTAGACCCAGTCCACCATAAGGGTCTCCGGCTGAGTCTTGGAGCGTTCCGTACATCACCAATTCAGATTCTATATGTCGAAGCAAATGAGCCATTTTTATACCATCGCAGGATAAAACTCACTATCCAAGACGCTACAAAGTTTAAAGCTTACCCTGGTAACCCTACTTACAACTGTGTTTTTGGTCCAGCATTTGCAGATTGGTTTGATCGCAGTCCTATGCAAATTGCTTCATTTGGGTTGCGCGTGAGACCACATCTAGTAAATGCTGGAATAATTTTAGAAGACATAGCACCTGTTTCCTTTCCACCTTTTCCGCCTTGGCTGTTCCCGAGACGTGTGTTTGACCTTCGAGATCAAAAGAAGCCGGAAACATGTCCGCTGCTTCTTTTTTAGCGGAGATTTGGTGAGATAACGGATGATTATGAGAACCATTCCTTTATCTACACCGATGGATAGACGACAGAAGATAGGGTGGCAGCAGCAGCCATTTGGTTGCAGCATGCTGCTTCCCAATGTCTCCCTTCGGCTTCGTCCATCTTCTCTGCTGAATCTAAGGCTATTTCACTGGCCCAAACCTAATATCCAAGCACCATCTTCAGAAAGCCGCGATCTGCAGCGATTGGCTATCTTGCTTTTTAGCCATTGATAGCTTCAAGGTCCATCAGCCAGCAATCCTGCAGATCCTTAATCAATATAAAGGTCTAGAAGCTAGTGGAGCAGGTCCTCTTCTGCTGGATACCCAGTCAACAAGCCCATTTCTCAATCCAAAATATATTCTAAAGATCTAAAGCCCAAAATTACTAAATACATTTTTAATCTTTGGCAGGATGTATGTGATGAAAAAGTCGAGAATAAACTTCTCGACATACATCCTGCTATTGGTCAAAATTTTTACTCCCATGGAATGTCTTGGAAGGACCAGGTGGTTCTAACGCGATGTCGTATAGGCCACAGTCACCTCACAAAAAAGCACCTTCTTGATAATGATAAATCAGAACCAAAATGTGAAATTGTGACTGCGTGTATGACATCAAACACATATTGGTTGACTATGTGGACTTTGCCAATGTTAGGAAACAGTTTCACACAGACACCTCTGAAACAGTTTTACACAGACACTTCTATGAAGGACTGGTTTGACAACATTGCTGGAGATGTTGTCATCAGGTTCTTTAAATGGATCGGTGTGTAGGCCTATCATAAAATTTGATTCTTATGATTCATTGTAAATAATTGAAATTGACAGTTTTAACCATAAGTGGATTTTTCAATATCCAAAAAAATAAAAACAAAATAAAAAAAATTAAAAATTAAAAAAAAAAACGTTTGATATGTTGACACTTGCATGTGTCATTTTCAGTTCGTTCTGTTGCTCATTGTAATATGTTATTTTTTTATTTTTTTTTAGAAATAATAAATCCATAGAATGGTGAATGTGTTTTCGCCACAGTGTAGCTGAAATACCGCTGAATGTGGCGTGAAACAATAATCAATCAACCAATCCTCAATCCAACGAATAGAGGGTGTCACTAAACGCGAAAGCAAAAAGCGAACCAGTCCAGAGTCTCATCGCTAACGGTTCTGGTTTTCATTGTAGTAATTCCCAAAGGGTATTTACTTAAGGGAAACACGATATTTGGAAAACGAAAATGCAATAAACTAGTAAAAACGAACGGCAACACAACCCATATGACAACACACTTTCACGCGATTCCAAATCGCATCTGAGTATTCCTCCAGACGAAATTTATTTAACCACATCTCTAAACCTTGAGTATCTATACTCATGGGATACAAGGGCAATATATTAACGTGTTCAAACGGTTTCTGGTTTTCCTTTTAGTAACGCGAAAACCGTATTCTGAAAGCGAAACAGACCGGTAAAGCTCAAAACTTACACTAAATGTAGTCATACCGGACCGGCTAAGGCAACTATTTGGCAACAAAATCTTGGGAGGTCAAACGCGATTTTACATAAAATGACACGATATAATTTCTACAGACGACATTCATTAATCTCTCATTTATATGTTATCTTTGAATTATTTGACCTACATATATTTCCGGCAATTGACCTGTTGATTGACTGGTGTTAATATTTATCTACATGTAGTCACTATAATACATTCGATCCTTACAGTCACTTAGTCCACTATTGGGTTGATTCGCTTATTGCTTTCTTTTTTCGCTTTAATGACACCCAATAAATCGATACATCTGATGTAACTCCACAAAAGTTCTGCTCATCGAATGTAATATTAGCTTGGAGTCACGAAGCACCGTTCTTTCGATCACTTACCGTTACTATTCTCTCCCCTTTGTGGATATTTATAAGTGTTCAATCAGAAAAAAAGTGTAATTTCGATATTTTGGTGTTACTCTTAATGCCCATTTTCTAGATTCAGATCCCTCCAGGAATAAAATCAACGACGTTTGAATATAGTTAGAATCTAGTACGCTGGCAATGAAAACCCCGGTTGTTTAATTGTCCTAAGTGGCTCGCAATAATGCAAAACTAACGAAAATTGTTTAATAACGAGAATATTGTTAGTACTCATCCCGGACACAAAACAAAACCTAGTTCCCGGAAGAGTATTAACACCAAGGTTTTAGATGAAAGAATATTTTGTTAAGTATTTCATACGTCCTTTAACAGCATTTATTGCATTATCACAGGTATGTTTTGTCTGTAACAATACTTCATAACAGAAACCATAGTTTATATTCCAAGGTCAAACTTTCTGATAGCAGGATATAGCTGGGATATAGTATAGGCATATCCCAGGATATAGTTACCTATCAAGGAAGGAAATACTTTACGTCAAAATAGAAATATCACAATGATAACGCCCACAACGACAATGCCTGCTATCACTCCACCAACGAGGCCTCCAACAGGTGTCTGGGTTTGTGGATCTGGTTTGGATGCTGTGACAAAGTTTCACGGGCATTCAGTTAACATGAATTTCATTGATTTGACAAAGTTAATCAAATAAAAGCTGCAAGATTTTGCCTGAAATTATAAAATGCATATGTAATTATTGCAGAAAATTAGGAAAAGCAGAATACCTTGTAGTCCATGACTTTCAGATAAAACACATCATATTGGCATTGTTGAACAGCACTCCTTTATCAGGAATTAGGTCTGCCGTTTGTACCGTAAAATGTGTTTTCATTTCCCAATTAACAATAAGCGAAAACACATCGCCCGAATAAATAATTGGCAGTATATTTGGTAAACGTTTAAATGATCCAATTTTGCTTCTTACACGCTATACACATTTGGGAAAACTATTATTAACACCGGTGGTGGTTAAGTAAATAAATTACATGTATAATAATTACTCAGATAAAAACACTTTTTAAAATCACTATCAGGGAATGTAAGATGAAAGTATAACCACCGAGAACAATGTAAAAATACTTTAAAAGATTGCAACTAAAATTCATATAGGAAAAGGAACAAGCACGCTAGGCTGATACTATGTATTACCTCGGGCATTGAAATTATAACTAAACTTACCTTTTTTGACAGTGCAACTTTTCTCAGTACTATATATACTCTTCCCTCGCTGGTTTTCAGCATAAACACAAAAACTGATAAACACGTAAACAATAGCAACTTACCAACTATATACTGATCACTGATTGGTGCTCAGAACACATGTTTACACGAGGTCACACCTCACGTATCAGTTCTTAGTTGCTGGGGATGTTGAATGGGTTAGACGTCAGCTCAAGATTATATACTGTAAAGGACCGCGATTCACGTGTCCGTTCAGTGATATAGCTTTCCTTTAGGTGCTATATTTTACCTATGTATATCATGTATGTTTCTATAGTAACGCCTGTACTGTATCTGGGCCATGCTAAACGTATATACCCGGAAGAACAAACCTGACATGTATTGACACATTTACTGCAGTAACCTGAAAAACAACCAGTTTAAATGTTTACCCCATCAGTGATGACTAAAGGAATTTACCGTAGCCTATATGACTTATCGACAAAAGTTAATTCCTAATTACATTGCGTTGCTTCTTTAACGCTGATGCTGCATATTGGAAGAATATTTTCAAACATGCAAAGTGGCAACCGAAGCAATGTCCATAGCGTAGTTTTACAATATAATTTTGTTTCCACAAAAGCGGAGGGACATGGGATCTATAAAACCATTTCAGACGTTGAAACATAAAGATGACCATGGATAAAAAAATCCATGGTCATCTCTATGTTTTAACGTCTGAAATTGTTTTATAGATCTCATGTCCCTCCGCTTTTGTGGAAACAAAGTTGCAATGTTACCATATGCTCATGAAGGTGAACATTTATTCCACCCAAAGAACAAAATTTCACAAACAAGTTAATTGATCTGAACATTAAAAGGTTGCTTAGTCGTATTTAACCCCCATCGTGAATGGACCACAGTAAATAAAATCTGTAGCCTGGCTGTTTGGTGAAAACATGATTGCCTCTTCAGACTGGATGCCTCCGTATTGTGGTACATGTATTTATTGTAACCAGATTGCAGTCATTTCAAACTTGGATTGGAGTCGGTGTTGGAGCCTTTAGTATGTTTGGGGAATTCACTTGCATTTAATGTCGATGTTTCTTACACTACATCACCTGGGGGAAATTCTTAGCACGAAAGTATTAGGGACAAAATATTCATGGCAATTAAAATATACACGCTCAAAATATTCATGTATAGCAATATTACAAAACGGACATAAGGCAAATACACGTATAAACCAACCAACCAGTTAAGACGTGCCAGCTGCAGCCATTTGGTTGCAGCATGTTGCTTCCTTACGTCTCCCTTCAGCTTCGTCCATCTTCTCTGCTGAAGCCAAGGCTATTTCACTGGCTCTAGACCTAATATCCAAG
>JAVFBW010166212.1:0-11387 GCA_034783835.1 Mopalia ciliata
AGAGTGAACTAACCTGGGATACACACTGGTTTATTCTGAAGATAGAATCAACCACTACCACACAGGGTGAACACAGGGTGAACAAACCTGGGATACACACTGGTTTATTCTGAACATAGAATCAACCACTACCACACAGGGTAAACACAGGGTGAACTAACCTGGGATATACACTTGTTTATTCTGAACATAGAATCAACCACTACCACACAGGGTGAACACAGGGTGGACACAGAGTGAACTAACCTGGGATACACACTGGTTTATTCTGAAGATAGAATCAACCACTACCACACAGGGTGAACACAGGATGAACTAACCTGGGATATACACTGGTTTATTCTGAACATAGAATCAACCACTACCACACAGGGTGAACACAGGGTGAACTAACCTGGGATATACACTGGTTTATTCTGAAGATAGAATCAGCCACTACCACACAGGGTGGGCACAGAGTGAACAAACCTGGGATATACACTAGTTTATTCTGAAGATAGAACCAGCCCTATCACACAGGGTGGACACAGGGTGAACTAACTTGGTGGTATACACTGGTTTATTCTGAAAATAAAATCAACCACTACCACACAGGGTGAACACAGGGTGGACACAGAGTGAACTAACCTGGGATATACATTGGTTTATTCTGAAGATAGAATCAACCATTACCACACAGTGTGAACACAGGGTGGACACAGGGTGAACTAGCCTGGGATATACACCGGTTTATTCTGAAGATAGAATCACCCACTACCACACAGGGTGGACACAGGGTGAACTAACCTGGGATATACACTGGTTTATTCTGAAGATAGAATCAACCAATACCACACAGGGTGGACACAGGATGGATACAGAGTGAACTAACCTTGGATATACACTGGTTTATTCTGAAGATAGAACCAGCCCTATCACACAGGGTGAACACAGGGTGGACATAGAGTGAATTTACCTGGGGTACACAGTGATTTATTGTGAAGATAGAATCAACCACTACCACACAGGATGAATTTACCTGGGGTATACAGTGATTTATTGTGAAGATAGGATCAACCACTACCACACAGGGTGGACACAGGGTGGACACAAGGGGAACTTAGTTGGGATATACACTGTTTTATTCTGAAGATAGAATCAACCACTACCACACAGGGTTGACACAGGATGAATTTACCTGGGTTATACAGTGATTTATTCTGAAGATAGAATCAACCACTATCACACAGGGTGGACACAGGATGAATTTACCTGGGGTATACAGTGATTTATTCTGAAGATAGAATCAGCCACTACCACACAGGGTGGACACAGTGTGAACACAGGGGGAACTAACCTGGGATATACACTGGTTTATTCATTTAGATAGAAACAACCCAATCACACAGGGTTGACACAGGGTGAACTAATTTGGGGTATACAGTGGTTTATTCTGAAGATAGAATCAACCACTATGACACAGGGTGAACTAGGTTCATAGCTTTGCGACTATTCACCAGGCATCCACAACCGGCGCGGAAAGATTCAGTCCTGTAACATATAACGTCAATTATAGTGTCAACTTTAGGGTTAGGGGCATGGTGAGGATAAGGGTTAGGTTTAGCGTCAGTTTCAAGCTTTATTATTTGTTTTAAGGTTAAGTTTAGTATTAACCCTAACCCAGAAAGAAGAATTTAACGTTTTGTCTTACATGACAGACTTGCCAATTAGTCTAATTGTACGATAAATTGTACTTGTCTTTGTTTTTTAGTGTTTGTTCCCAGTGGCGTTCAGTGTTTTTCTTTATACATTCGAATCGGCACGCCCTCATAAGTAAGTTGCATAATACCGCAATAAGAAAAAAAAGTCAGGAATATATTTGATAATTTTCGCCTTTGAAAAGGTTTACTAAGTAGACGTAAACATCCTGCAATTTTTGTCATTTATTGGATTGTTAAAATCACGACTTCCGTTTTTATATCCTAGGATAAGATTTGTGCAGGCAATAAACTGATCAGAATCGTTCCATTAGTAAACTCCATCTGCAGCTTTATGCCCGTACCGAGCGATAAAAAGAGTCCTAACCGGAAACTATATTTTAACTGCTATTCTCAGGGAGGTTTAACGACCGCAAATACATGTGTACAAGCCATTATTGAAATCAGTCAGGATCAATAAAAGTCCTGTTTGCATTGTCTTTTATTTTTGGTATTTTTGTACTGGAATTTTTTTAATTATTTTCATTATCTCAGCCCAATATTATCTGTTAGAGGCAAGGACTCACTTCCACAAAGCCTCCTTAATCTTGTATGACCATAGTTTTACCCTTAGGCATAAACTGAGAAGGCGAGCCTATTTCGGCTATAAGGGGATAAATTTGCCTCTCAAGTAGCACCTTAAGCGCTAAGGTCACCTTAGCCTAAGGAGGCTTTGTGCAAGTGAGTCCAGGTACGCCGGCATGCAGATAACGGTACATCAACACAGCCGACGTAATTTCACTAGAAACACCTAATTAGAACCCGTACAAATTCGTTCATTACACTAAACCCCAAAGCATTAGCAAATAAATTTAAATTGTTTTGTCTATGATAGCAAAAAATCTAGTTTTGGAAACAGAAACAATACCAAATCAGGTTTCGTGATTTCTATATAGTTCTGCGTTTAGTGAATAAAATAACCAGAACTAAATTTCGCTCAGTCCATCAGTCCTTTCTGTTGCCGAGGTGCTCTCAGATCTAAGGCCACAATAAGTTTGTGACGTCTCCTCTCCGTTTGTTGCCAGTTTCGTCGAAAGGGATACTTCTTACCCATCGGGGGTGGCACGCCGTCATAAGAGTAAAATAACCTAAAAATAGCAAAAGTAAAATAGCCATAAAGTATGGCGCTAAGCCCAAGTCAAACAAACAAACGAACAAACAAGCCAGGCGTAGAAGCACCGACCAAATTGTCATACTTTTAAATAAGTAAATATCATTGAGAAAAACGCCAAACACTACTGAAGTAAAGTTAAATCTTTAAGACTTTTAGCACCATTTTCACCCCGAACAAACAGCAAACAACAGACAATTTCTCTTCAATTTTGAAATGGCTCTTTCGATATCCCCCCCCCCCCCCCCCCCCAGATATAGACTGTCACCAACAAATCAGGAAAATGAAAGTATCTCCCCGGCGACAGATTAACCTGAGGTGGAAACTACGAAAGGCGCTGAGAAACTTCTACCAAAACGATTTTTTCCTTTTATGATAATGCCATTAAATAAATCAAATGTGTACCTGATATGTTTGAGGCTATGTTCGTATCTATCAATTCTCGTTCTGTTTGATAGAACTAAGACAACAAACAGACTGGAGACTGCCATCTATTAATTTAATTTTCCGTGGCTGTGTAAAAGTATAAGTTATTTTTCCTTTATCTGATGTATGAAAAAAATCCTTTTAAGCTCTAACACAGTGAGGCTTAAACATTAAACACCAAAGGATTCGACTGCAATGATATAAGTATTATAAACTCAGGGTTTTTTTTATTACACTAGACGTTTGTGTAGTGCTAACTCCATATCTGATTTATTATTTCGCTTAGACAACCGAAGTAAACTAAGAGTTTTCTAACCTCGAAACGGCATAACAAAGACGTCGACAAATCATTTTTAAAAACCCACTAAACAAATAAGCGATAGAAGAGGTGGTTAACTATTGTGATAAGCAGCAGAGATGTAATGGCTAACGACTATATTGATCCACCAGATGGCTATTCAAAGGTGAGTCATCTCAAATAAGCTTGTGTTGACGTAACCTGCCTTCATCTAAGTACAGATAACTTATGGGTAATCAGGGAGGGTCGACAGCTTGGTCGATCGACTGTCTCATGTACCCAATAGCTATAAAATTGCCAATACAAAGTCGATTTGTTGTTAGGTTTTGTATTTATGTACAGAACGTTTTTGTGTGCCGCACCTGTCCTTGGTGACATCATTGTCTGTTGTCAGGGGTGTGCAGGGTGATTTCTTTCTTATGTCATGCGCGCTATTGTCTGTTGTCAGGGGTGTGCAGGGTGGTTTCATCGATCCTTCAGTGAACAGTGGAGTGTTTCAGGGCTATACAATCTAGCATAATTCATATATTTTCGGCGCATGATATAGTATAAAAAATACTTTTTTGTTTGCTTAAGTTGGTTTTAGCCACCTACGCAATTGTATTTCACTTAAATAACGACAAATTGTCCATTCCACAATGTTCCTCGAGTAATTTTGTGGGAAAATCGTGATAAAACCCCGGGGGAAAAAAACACCTTCCTATGGTTAAGAAATCCACATCGTGTGACGATACCCCCATAATGTGACTTACACATATCCTGAGAGCGACTATTAGTAAGATCAATAGGCCGACACGCTGATCACTAAAACATAGCCTGGGCTTATATATTAGGTAGATAGTTATTACCGTATAATATACTGTACTGTACCTGTAACACATAGTACATATTTGCGATATTTATGGCCTCAATATTTGCCTGTGCAATTGGCATATATAGTCAGTCCCAAATAGGCGAGATTTTGAGATTGAAGAATCCCGAATGATCTTTAAAAAAAAAAAAAAAACAACATATACAGGTATTTTACATTACCGGTACTATTGATGATTTCGATCCAATTAATTTTTTTTACAAGTCTTCCCGCAACACTGTTGATGCGGATAAACAGAGAATGCATTGACATAGGTTCATGGGACTCGCATAAATTTATTTCCGTGTGTTTTGACCAAGCGTTCAGGTTAAACCTTCCCCAAGATTGGAAATTTCCGCCAAGGATATGTAAACTAAGAATGTTGAGCTAAAGGTCAACCATGTATTGCGCATGCGTTATAAGCATTCTTGATAAATCAACTAAACAGAAAATTGGCGAGTTGGAAAGATTTTTTACTTCAGTAGCTCTTCAGGTCGATCATTTGTGTTAAATACAGGTATACTAATGGATTGGAAGTGTACATTTTTCAATCTTTTATCAATTAATCTACTTAGATAGTCTAACTTGTGACGGTAAGGGTATGTGCAGTGAGTTTAGGTGAGACGTCGGGTAAATATTTCAAGGTATGTAAGGAATTCGGGCTGTTAGGTTTGCAAGAGGAATGTCCGAATTATTAAAAGGAGCAAACATATTAGCCCAATTTTCGGCTACCGAAACCTATACGATATAAACCTTTTTGACAAAACAAAAATGTATATACATAAGGACATCTATTATTGTAAGTCAAAATGGTTTAGTTTCAGCCCAACCCATTTAAAAAAATTTCGAGCTGACACGTACATTTATACAAGTGCCACTATCTACACTATGTGGCCTTCATCAAATATAATCGGGCCTTCAAGACTCAGTATCGGTCAATTAATCTATATCTATCGGCCTAAAATGATTTAATTTATTAATAGAAAAATATTAAATAAATAAGACATCATTTCCATACAAATGGTTGCAGTGCTCCAAAGTGGACGACACCCCTATCAATTCCAATCATGTGCACATCTTTAGAGCTTTGTTTTGACTTTCATTGTAGTTTAGTTCTCATTTGAAGAAAAAAACATCTTTGCCAGGGGACCAAATTCACTTGAGCAGCGATTGCATCGCGGCAATGAACAAATTTAACGCGAACAAATGATAACTATTCTATTCTATTGATAACAAATTTAATGTATGGTGTTTGTTATCAAATCAAATGTATTTTGAAGGAAACACATTTCTGGAATGGTTCACTTCAGAATATGCACATATAAATAATCGATACGATTGTGAAATATTGAACTATATTCCAGTCCAATTTTAGCAACGAATTGCAATATCCGTTTATTACTTTGTGAATTGAATGTTGATGGGAGTTTGACAATTCCAATTATTACATCTGATTGAAATAAAATTCCCATTTGGCTGTATCATTAAAATGACTTTGTCAAATGTCGCATTAATATCTATGACGTAAAAAGAGAACGAAATGAAATAGAAAATACGTGTGGAAATGTCATCAGTGAGCAACGAAATTAATATTAGAGTCAGAGTTATGTATCTATTATATTATATCAAACCATGCAGTCTTATTTAGATATACAGACTTAAAGTGCAAAGTAATTGTCTAATTGAACCGTGAATGTACATTTGGAATTTTAGCAATATAGGGTGAGTTTTTTTACACACAAAATAGCCACGTTTACCTTCTAAAAAAAATATACAGAATTGATTTGTCGTGTATATTAAACCTGTCTAAAGCCGACAAGTCCACTAAATTAAAATTGTAGGATCTCCATCGAAATGTGAAGCAGAGCGATTATACCGGTTGGACCGTTTAAATAAATTGCTACATAATTATGAAACAAATAAAAAAATAACTTGTCTAAACAGCAAATGAATCTTTGACACCTATTATGTGGCTGGATGTTTGCTCAAATTTAACACCCATCATGTGGCGTTGGTATTACACCTTCAGTTTATTGGTCAATTACAATGAACTTAACTAAAACGTTTGTAGAACTGGGCCCCAGACAAATTTTACCTAGATAATGGGCAAAATTTTAAACTTGCGTTGTTAAATTCTATGCCAAATTTTAAAGATTTTATACCATTTGCGGACGCCCTCATGTACATAAACCTGTAATTGTCTGTTACCAAAAATGTTGATCATATCGCTTAGATTTTGGCCACCACTTTAAGGTTGTGATCAGCGGAGAAAGACAAAAAGGCCTTAAGTATATAGCCCATAAAAAAACAAATATATTTGATCAATTCGCTTTTGTTCCTTAACCCTATGCAATCTGCGCATCATGATTCTCAAACAAGATAAAGTGACTATGAAGTGTTCTTAGTGTTTGGAGGACACGGTAACAGCCTTGTTTGTTGCCATTATATCGATTCTCATTGCCATGTTATTTTATATTACGGCAAGAACCGATAACTGTAATTAAGCAATTGCTCTCGTGTGTTTATCTCCAGATATGAACCAGATTGAAAGGAAATAAATCCATCAATTCGTAAAATATTTGACACTATCAAATCTTTGATTGTCCGTTTCGTTTTTGTTTGGATGAGTTTCAGAGAAGTAATTTGAGCATGAAGTAATTTGAACATTGCTGTATTTCATAAAACTGAGAAAATGAGTTTTGAGAGTGGATAAAGAATAGGATAAATCTGCAGTTATAAAATGTTTTAAAGATCAGAGAGTATAGATTGGGCCTTCATTTATCTGGTCAAAGCCGAGTGCATCTTTTGAATTACAACAAAACGCGTGCATAAATCTTGCAAAAATAGCGATCTTAGTTTTTTTAATCTTTAATCCAGGGAGACATAAAAAACAATTGTGAGAACACATGTAATTGGTGGACGGGTTCTGTCATATATTTACCCAATTGTGAAGATTTTCAGGAGTCGTTTTATCGTAGAAAACGGTAAGGAAGAAAAAACAATTTTAGAATACAGATTAACCTGAAGAAACGTACTGTCTTGTGTGGGAATTATTTTGGCACCATTTTATTACTGCCGTAATAAACTGAATACATGTATTACATGAATACATGACTTCTCGTTTCATTCATATTGCATAGCATAAAATGCTGCAGAATGTAGCTATAAATTAAATATAATAAAAAATAGATACAAAACGGTATTTATCTAATATCTCACCCGAGTTAAGATTTCTTTTCTTTATTTTAAAAAAGAGTACATTTATCACACGGATTAGAACACAGCCAGCTTATATTATTATATTACGAAATTATTTCATTGCATGTCAAATATATCGAATTTATAGTTCCACTGCCCATTGCATCCCTGTAAAAAGTCCACAAATAAAATTCTAAATAAATGTGGTTGAACCTTCACACAGGACGATTATTTCCTACTATTTATTAGTAACTACCGCCATTTCTTGGTACAATATATATATTTAATTGTATTGCAACTGCGATCTTATACACTCTTGGACAAGTATGGCTCCAAAGGAACCCTCACATGTTCTTTGTTCATGGCTCTGTGGAAACTCTTCTTGGTTATGCATGGAACCCTTATAGCAATTTCTCCCTATCTTATTATATTTTGGTTTATATGGTTCCACACAGAACCATTCTTTTTTATAACCAACTATCGAAAAACTATTATTTCTAGGAGTGTATTTGACCACTGAATTTGTTAAACAAGACGAAATAACCATATTTATATTTATCTTAATAAATTCAAATGGTTTCGGGGTTGAATCTAGTCAACAAAAACCGGTTCTATGGCTACAGTCGATGTCAAAGCGAGGGTAATTTGATCAATTATGATACATCTCTGTTGTGAATACCAGGTCTCTGTCTCAGCGTTGACAGAAAAGCTGGTGGCATCAGTTCCACAAAAGTCAGCCGTGTTAACACAATGAGTCACACCAATCCGACCGTTTTATCTCTCGAAGAAATGGAATTTTGATGAGAGTTTGTGAATCGGAATGTCAGCTGTCTAAACCGCAGGAACGCATACGGAATTCGATTAACTGTAGAGACCCCTGTCCCTTAACGCCTATGGCGATTTACTAAATCAGAATGCAGGGTAGGCCTATAAGTGAGAGTAAAATAGTTTGTTTGTTCCCTTGGTTGGGGTTCAATCGCCATTACTTAAGGTTATTTCACCCACGAGGCGCCTTATCAGTCCAATGGTTAAAGACACCAGCGTCGACATCACTACCAACACTAAATGCCAAAATAGGCTTATAAAGTTTTGTGGAACAGTTGCTGTGGAAATAGTCATATTTGCTAAGAGTGTAGTAATAACCACATAAACGACAATACGAATAGCTCAGTTACAACGGACAATAATTTGACAAGTTAAAAGTAAAGACTTTATAATAGGCATTACTAAGTCGGAAAGATGAAAACACTTGGAATGCATACAAATTTATTAGTTTATTGGACATTACGTTGATACAAATCTCGTGAATCAAGAGAAACATATAGCTCAAATATTAAAAGAATTTGTTATACAAATACCTAGTTTTTCCATCTTATATGTACCACAGACTTATCAATCTTGTAACTCCCGACTTGTAACCTCTTGAAGTTATTTGAAAAAAAAAACACGATCTAATTTGGGTTTATGACAACTTCAAACCTATGCCTAACTCATATCTGTGTTGACACCGACAATGTTCTGAAGCTCTAGGCTTGAGTAAGGAATCTCATTATGTAAAGACTGATTTGTTTTTCAGCTACATTGTAGTATGAACATAATGCTTATGTTTGTATAACTTTTCCGTTTTCAATCGACATAGTTTACCGCATGATGGCGTATTTGGTTAATATCAGAAATGGCCATTTCGCCATATACACACCCAACGCTTGCTTTGCTAGAGTGTTTACCCGAACCATTAGTCGTGAGTGGAATTGGTGTGGACAGATTTGTGTCCCTGCTTTTTTATCTTAGCCTTTATTTATTGAGTTATCATGAATCAGTTTAAATTATTGGACTTAACTTCCGGTTGAAAATCTCCTAGGCTCTGGTGTGAGTCACGGACATGGATGTCTGAACGAAGGTTATTTTAATCTAATGACAGTTACCCGGTTGTAGGAAGATAGATTGGTCTGGCTGACCGTAGGAAGGACCACCGAACACAACCGTTGCATCTATATCTTATTATTGAGTCCGTAACAATGAACTAGTTTCCAATCGATGGGATTAGTCTCTGGCTATTGAATGATGAGAAGGTAATGTGGGTTAACTGAAGGTTTATTTTCTAGGTGAAGCTAAATCAATCTATCTTACAGTAGGAAGCGAATTATCAGGGAATACAACCATTTCATGACAAATACTCTAACAATGGAAAGTTCACCTCATCGCAAACTTTGATAAATATTTTTTCGATTATGCGACAGTAACATATATATGAATTTAACGATAACTTCGCCAATACATTGAAATATATAATATATATATATATAATATATGCATTATGTATTTTATTAAACTGTACATGAATTAGTTGCATTGAATTGTTAAACATTTGTCCATTAAACAAATCTATAAGTCTATGAAGCAGAAGTATCAAACCAGCCATTGTCCAGTCTCTTGATAGACTTTAGGTATATACATATAGACTGTTTATAAATGTTTACTTATTCAAATGAAATTCGTGCAAATATATCGCCTTCAAGTCTTAAGGCAGCATGTTTACAAAATTAAAAAGGTATACTGTTCCTGTATTATTTCCGTTATCAGACATGCAATTGTGAAGTCACAACTGACCTTTAATAGACACGTACAAATGCTATCCCATAATTATACAATTTCTGGATAACCACTTCTTGTTTTGAGATAGAACACAACGTTTCGATACATATGCCTGTATCTTCATCAGGTGTAAAATGACTAAAGAAAAATAGGAGAGGTGAAGCTATATAACAGTATGATAAAGTAGTTAAATAAACAAGGTGTAATGTTCTGTTGAACAATGTGGTCCATAACCATAGATAAGATATCTAACATGCTGCATGTATAATAAGAGGATTAAGTTCCAAATGCTATCCCTTCTATTGAAAGTGAAACTAACTCATGTTAGGACACGGCCAACTGCAACTAAATCCTAGTTGACAACTACCTCGCACTGTCCCTGGCAGGGTTTTATGAATATGAAAATAGCAGGTAACTATGGAGTATTCAACTAGGCATTTAGCAGGTTGCTAAGGAGTAGTTGTCTGCTAGTTTAGCAGGGTTTTATGAATATCAGCCCCGGGGTCTACTTAGAGGACATTCACTACCCCTCTGAAAAGAGAGTGACACAGCTCCCAAAGCTGTGAGCAATGAATACTTTTTGTGTCTTTTTTATATTTTTGGGATAACACTTTCTTTGTTTTAACAGATTATAGTTCAGAATATTTTGCAGGTCTAGGTGGTCGGCATTTACTGCTGTCGATTCGGTGTCTAACTCTGAGGGTCGTGGGTTCGATTCCCGGACGGGTTTCAACCTGCAAAATTTTCTGAACTGGGATCTGTTCAAACTAAGAAAGCGTTATCCCAAAATACTGTATAATATATACATTATGTATTTCATTAAACTGTACATGAATTAGTCGCAATAAATTGTTATCAAACATTTGTCCATTAAACAAATCTGTAAGTTTATGAAGCAGACGTATCAAACCAGCCATTGTCCAGTCTCTTGATAGACTTTTGGTATATACATATAGACTGTTTATTTATAAACGTTTACTTATTCAAATGAAATTCGTGCAAATATATCGCTTTCAAGTCTTAAGGCAGCACGTTTACAAAATTAAAAAGGTATACTGTTCGTGTATTATTTCCGTTATCAGACATGCAATTGGGCCATGTGGCCTAAGACCGCTATTATTTACTTCCGTTTTGTCAGCCTCGAATATAGTTCTTAGTAAAAATGGTGTGTAG
>JAVFBW010166223.1:0-11387 GCA_034783835.1 Mopalia ciliata
AGAGAGAGAGCAGAGACTTATACACACAGACATGCATGCATATAATGAGTATGTACATACGTATTATAGTTACACATTCAATAAGACTGTAATACAAAGGACCCCAATTTTTCCATATCTTATTGAAAGTTTCTAAGTCGTTTTTTTAATGCACATATATTCCTCTATTTTTATATATTCTTGAATACTAAATTTTAATTCCAAAAATGATAAAGGGTGTCTTGACATCTTTTTGTATATATGTTATATCTTGTTATAATTATTCTTAAATTTATAGGTCTAAAAAAAGCGTTGCAGTTTGGTTTGCCTAGAATACAGTCAGTTCTTATTAAATTAAGACTTATTCCTATACAATTATAAATCCACCCATTAACCCTTTCACTGCTGGACTTTACAATATCCATATATATATTGCTGGGCTTAAACACTAATTATTAGTCATTGGTGTGAGAAACTTTGAAGCTAAAATACACCATGAATTATTGGAAATAGAGCATCAATGTTTTATACATCAGTCGCCGATCAGCGTACATTAGCACATAATTGAAGCTTGTTTATGGTGCCAATCGGCGTACATCAGCAGTGAAAGGGTTAAGGGTTTCCCAAATCAAATCACCTTCTGGGCATTCGTGGAATAAATGCTCGATAGTTTCACTAGCAGCGTGACAGAAGGTACAGTTATCCGACAACTAGTATCTGTGTGCTGCGTATAAGGGGGAATAATCCGTTCAAGAATTCACACCTCCAAGTAGCCTCCCTTTAAAATACCTTAATTTTTCCGTTCAAAGCTAGAGATCGGAAATTTGACCTGAATTACACAACGTCAATAACGTTGAATTCGGTGAATATCCTTATATATGTCTTATGCTCTATCAGACTAATTAGGTAGTGGTTCCAAACTGTTAGAGACAACCTTCACTGACGAATAAAATGTATAAAACAGAAAGAGGACAAGTGATGTTTATAAGAGAAACCCGAGTAAGTCCGGGTCTGGAAAAGTGAATAAATAGTTACATAGGTGTGTTTTTTCCTCAAATTTGGTTATCAGATAATAGTTCAGGGATATCTACAAATTCAAGCTTAAAATAAAGACACAGCTGCAGTTTAAACAACTTTGCACAGGCAGTCACGTTTTGAAGTTTGATTTTTTAAGCATTAAAGACTGCAGTCATATTGTTAGCATTAAGTACCATCTAGCTTTTGAACGCACACATGCACTTTGTAATAAACCCGTGCACTATCTTACCAGGAAATCACGAGACAGAGCTCTACTTTTATCCACAGCTACGGAAAATCCAGCTGATTAATGACTGGGAAATGTGTAATGCTGGTCAACAAAAACTGGAACAATTTGTTTCTGTTTAAGGAAAATTGAATTTGTAAATAGCTTTAAAACGGAATTGCATTGATCTACCGCTAAATTATATCATAGCATAGTCCCGGTGTATTTATACAGCTGTAATTTGGCAGGTGACGACCGCACATTTTTTTTTACAATTTATCGAATATTAGTACATTCAAAATGTTCCACGTTTATGGCCAGGCTGTCTATGCGCAAGTCATGGAGGTAAGATAGCAAACTACAAGAAGTTTGATAAACACAGCAGAGCTATGGCTGGTGTTAGATTTGTGTACGTTAGAGACAGAAAGAAGATTGACACATCTTATTCTACGTCAGACATGAATATGTTAAGAGTCGCGAGACAAAATAACCTGGACATTAGAGTCATTTTAGTATCGTGTAGCTTTACTATGGAGAAATTACAAGCAAATATTAACCAAAATATATGGCCATCAATTTCCTAAATGAATCACTTTAACGGGCTGATGAAACATGAAAATAATTGATATAAGCATTTTGTAACCTTCAAATACCGTCTAGCTTTTTAATGCAAACTGACCCTTTTCGATAAGAAAATATAATTGAATTTAATTTCTGTGGCTAAGACACATCGTTTGCCGCTCGATTATAATAAATACAGACAGCTTGATAAAACACTGACTGTCGCTGGCTATATATAACGTTGAAAAACGGAATGTAAAATTCAGAAAAACATTAAGAATATAAATAAACTTATAATATTACAATTATACGAGACGAGAAGGATATTGCTCTGAACTGGTAAACCCAAATAATAATAAACTGTACGGTGTATACATAACCGACGATATAATTCACAGAGGTGTGGTGATTTTGGTTTGTTTTGGTGTTTCTATTAATATATATCCCCATAATCAAGTTCGTTTCAATCTACCTGTAGGGGGCGCTAGTGTCTAAAATGGCCATATGGGTATTGCCCAATGTCATCAAGTTTGTGACCAATCAAACACTTTATACTGTTCACTCTTTTAAAGCGCCATTTTAAATTGTAAAAGACACGTTTTTAAGACATGTTGTGAATAAGATGAAAATAAGATTTTATTAAATCCTACCACCTTATACCCAGTAACACTATCTGTGGGCTAAATTGTCTGGATGTACGTTGAACATATTTTTTAACAAACTTTAGGGCAGACTTTCTCTAGCACTCGTTTGATTTTGATCCCCATATCTAGCACACATATGCGAGCTCTTGTGCAACACAAAAGTGAAACAGTGGTCAAACGCCGTATCTTGTATTTTCTCTGTTTTTACACATAATATAATTTCACGCTTTTAAATTTTAGTATGAAAGTAATTTTTATACTTTAAAAAAATTACTATTGTGAGAAATTTTAAAATCCAGGTACGAAAACGTGATTACTGCTTCTAAAAATGAGTAATTGTTATTCCACGGTGTTGATTATTTTATATCGTTGTATTATGTCAAGTAGAGTTATTCCCCCTGATACGCATCTCCTGTTCCTTGTTGTAATATTGGATAGTTCAGTACAGTTTCTCAATTCATCTGTCCAGTCTTGGTATGTGTGTTTTTCACCATCGGAACACACTTTCTTTAGAACTGACTCTGCCCAATTTTTCGAAAAATCATGTTTTGTATATGTTCACATGCTGACACGATGTAACACTATATTCCTATAATAAATCTGTTTTCTGTTATAGACTTCCAATGCTATATATTTAAAAATGACAGAATCCTCAAAATACAAAAATAACAAAATTGATATTCCCGTTGAATAAAGGAATAAACTTATTCCCAGTTCAATAAAAACTCATGATTTATCAAAATAAATAATGCAGATAGTTTTTGGCGACAACACTTACTCCAGCTACAGACGAATTGTACAGTTTGTTAATTCGTTTTTAATAAATAAGTAAATATGCATCTGTGTTTTGAATTTGTATAATAAACCTGGCTTTTCACAATTTCTAAATGCCAATATCATTGACAGTCGTTTTTCACTGAGAGCACAGAAGTTGTACGAGGACGGGGAAGAAGTTCAGCAGCCGCCACCACCAAACACAACCGGCCCACTGGGGGTGGGGGCGGGGCGGGGCAACGGGACCCATGAGTGTAAGAGGCCCACAAGGGTTTACCTTGAACAAAAAACGTGTGTGCTTTTGTGAATATATGAACGACCTTCTCGTGCGGTCGATATCAAACTCTTGTTTAGAAGTAAGTCCAAGTCTCAGGAAGCGGCCCACTAATGACTTCATTGGGTTCTTTGTGATGTATTGGAGGAAACGGTCACCATTCAATTTGCCCTGGGGCCCGAAAATGCTCCTGGCGGCCCAGACTTTAGGTAGAGGCTCTGTGAGAGAGCTTACAATTCTATCTTAAAACACGGAAGGTTTCAGCAACGAAAAGAATAGCAGTGATGCTTTCAGCTCGCAGCTTCCGATAACTCCATGACTCGTCCACCCAGAACCATACAATACGATAACATCTTAATATAAAGATACGACATATTGTGGCATATGTCTTTCTTGCAAACTGGCGATTTAGTGACGCTGGTGTTATACTGTGACGTTTTCTGGTACTCATGGACATCATTTTGTTTTATTGCCATCCGATCTAAAATGTCAAACATTTTATAAGAAAATTACAGCAAAGTATAGCGATTTGTATAGAGTGGGGAAAACATTATCCAACTCGAGCCAGTGTATCACAATACTTATCCCTTTCGTCTTCTATATAGCTCGTGGTTTGGCTAAATAGATTAAAATTAATTGGTTCTGTGTACACTTTTTCACAAATGGAGAAAATGGTTTTTGAATGTTCTTTTTGCCATATATATTGGTTCAGAGTACTGTGTGATTAATCGTTGGCATGGTTTTATGTCATTGAAGTTATATCTCCTCATACCGTATTTAGATAGAAGACCAGTTAATCCTCAGCTCTCGATTCGTTGTCGGGCTCTTGTAAAAAAAGCTGTATTTATCTCTAACTAAAACCTCAATCAGCAGGAGGTAAAAAGCATTTCATCTTTTAACAAGTTTATTTACAATGGTTGTTTGTATATTGGTACATTTTTTTTATAAACAGGTAACAACAATGCAGTCCAAAAGCAGTAAGAACAAATTGCCCACAGTGTACGGCTTATATAGTAATCCCAAGATTCTGTAGAATTCGCCTTCGTCTCATCATCCGACAGTGGGTGGCCGTCTCCACGTAGATCCAACTGACCAGAAACAAGAGGGTGGCGGTACCGGAGATTAACAAGAAACAAAGGCACAGGAGGAACTGTAGGTGAGGGTCCCCCTGGACATTATCGTGGGCCGTTTGAAGAACTCTGAACGATTTGACGGTAAAAGCTGCAGCCGAGCCGGTGATTATCAGAAGTAGAAATACGAGGGCCACAAATACGCATCGGTTTGCGAGGCATCTCTCTATACGGGATGAGTCTGTACTCACATTGGATGGCCACTCCTATTAGTTGATTAACAATGAAAAAAAAAAAAAAAATTGGATAGTTGAGTTTTACTAAAAATTGTGCCAGTTTCGATTTCAGTCTCCATAGCAATTTATTTAAAGCTATTGCTGTTTAACTAATGTATAGGGCCTATGTTACAAATATATAACCCCTCACTCCCTCTCTACTTTCCCTCTCCCCACCCAATGCCCCCACACTCATTCTCCATCCTGAATATTAAAGCGAAAATAGGGATAACCACAGCCTTAGCATAAAATAAATTTAGCGGATCTGTCCATTCTGACAGGCCTAGGGTTGGGAGGAAGCTATGTTGTTTCATTCACCCATTGGGCCGAGTGAAACAATCTTAAGTACGGCGATAAATCCTAATCAATCTTACTTGATACACTTCTGAAGTTTATTTTGATAACCAGCAGTTCGCGTACATATTACCACTGACTAAGAGCAATGTCGTCCAAATGTAGGCATACTGTAATGATATATCACAGATGTAATTTTTTGCCATTCGTAAAATTATTTATGACTGCATTCTTGTTGCAATTTTTTGTTGGACTGCAACAACAACATGCTCTTGGGCCGGCTGCTCAAAATTCTGTTAACTTGACGGAGTCTTCGTGGACGTTGCACAGCAATTATATTTATTTTTTTTATTACAGCAATTTTATTTTTTATTTTATTACGACTTTATTAATTTGAATAACGATACAAGAAATGTAACTATTTGCACAGGGATTTATATTAAAAGAGGGGAAGCTTAACTCTTTCACTTTTGTTGGTTTGGTTGAGGTTTAACGTCGTGTTCAAGGGTATTTCACATATATGACGACGTGCCAGCCCAATGGGTGAAGGAAACAAAGTGAGGACGGGACAAATACAGGACGACAACAACATGATGCAATACATACACCACAAACAGATCGGCTTCCTGTTCCCCTTTAGCTCTGAGAGCACCATGCAGGGCAACATGAAGCTCCCTCCAACCGCCCGCTAACTCTTTCAAGTTCAAAAATAGAACGAACACACCCTGATGTAATAAATATCGCACTTTGAATAGTTTCAAAGTATCAAGACTATTAACAAGTATTTCTAAAAAAAAAGTCATGCCATGCGGTTAAATACACTGGCAACGGACCACCTCCTTGTTTTGAGCTTAAGTAATACCAAAGAGACTGAACTATGTCTCTTGATAATTTTTCGATTATGACGTTTCAACTACTTCTTATTTATGATGAACAACGTATTCAGAGCTTGTTTACTGCTATCTTTCTAAATTTCAGTTAAATAAAAGAGGGCATACATTTGTTTGGTAAATAAAATCTAACATACCCAATACAACCGAGATTCGGTTTCTGTATTAAATTCTGGAAGGACGGAGGGTTGGAGGGACGGAAGGAGGGACGGACGGAGAGTTGAAAGAATGGACGAAAGGACGGATGGAGGGACGACCGGAGGGTTTGAGGGATGAACGATCGGAGGGAAATTGGGAGGGAGGGACGGATTTTTTTCTTTAAATATGCTGAAGATAAATATGAGACTTACATGTACTGAGAGTATGGGTACGAGATCCGGCTGTGACGTTGGTGGCGACACGAAAAACGTACCCCCGCAGATCTCACAAGTGTTAGAGCCTTTCTGTCTAACCCAGAGAACCAAGCAGCTGGCGTGCACTCTCTTGACAGTTCCTTTGCAATCGCAGGAGGTGTCCCGAAGTATTTCAGCTGAACAGACAAATCATTGACAACATGATTGATTGATTGCTTGTTTATTTATTGCTTGAAGGAAATACAAATTGTTTTTGTACTAAACATAGGGCGGCACATTTTAGTGTTGACTCAATGGCACAAATAAATAAATAGAGGATATCTACTGTTTGTTGGTGGATGCTTTATTATTTCATATTTTTAAAAGTGTAGTATAAAACAATAGTTTTTATTTTACTGACAACAATCTATATTTGTTGTTCCATGGTAGCAGACGCATAGGTATCTCCACCAGGAGGCTTCGACAGAAGAGGGAGACAACTCAAGAGTTGAACAAAATTAGTTCCATCCACTGCGAACATCTAAAGTAATATGTTCACAAACGTGATACAACAAATATCCTAATCTCACTTGTATCATGTTTATTTATCTGATAGCTTTTATACTGACCATGGAACCGTTTTCATTTACTATCGGGAGATTTACTTTAGGCAATTACACTTAAGGTTGAAATCAAAAATTTAATAAAATCTTCCATTTTGTTCTTCTCGGATTCATAGAGAAGACCTACCAGATTCCTCACTGCCTAGTTGACAAATCCGGCAGATGGAAGTATCGGAACCCAAAGCCTTTTGAATTAATTCCACCGAGCGATCTGACTCGGATCGGCTATTTCCGGGAAGCATCGGATCTTTCGATCGGCTGTTTTCGGGGGAGATCCGATCATTTTCTCGGCTATAACCAGGAAGTATCGGGGTGTCATCTGCTTCGATCAGTATCGAGGATGGCTGCAAAATCAAATTAAACTTTGACAGAAGATCCACAGTCCCACCTCCAGACTTTGTTAAGATAAAATATGAAATATCATTTATAGCATCCATTTGCCCTTTAAACACAACCATATGCTCGTATAAGACCAGTCCGTCCACGTGCAGATGGTTTGTAATTACATATGCTCGTATACGACCAGTCCGTCCACGTGCAGAGGATTTGTAATTACATATGCTCGTATACGACCAGTCCGTCCACGTGCAGAGGGTTTGTAATTACATATGCTCGTATACGACCAGTCCGTCCACGTGTAGAGGGTTTGTAATTACATATGCTCGTATACGACCAGTCCGTCCACGTGCAGAGGGTTTGTAATTACATATGCTCCTATGCAACCAGTCCGTCCACGTGCAGAGTTTTGGAAAATTAAAACAGTTTGTATTTATAACATTGCAATAAAAAAAGTGATATATGCAAGTAAATATTTCAGCTGAAAGCGCAACCATTACGTTATGTCGTCGGGGATAAGGACTGACAAACTCCTAAGATGTACACATATCAACCGACCCAAAGCAACAGGGCAATTTACTAGGCCTATTTAATCTAAACATAATTGCAAAATAAATTGGATTTTTCATTTTCTTGAATATTAGGTGTATGTATTCAACTGCCATGCTTTGCTCTTGGATGTCACTCGAAGCTATAGTCTCATTACCAGAATCCGATTTCCGATTGGTTAAACCGTTGGGAGGCGGTACAACTTGATTTCCTCTCATACTTACTGGGGTAGGGAAGGAACTTCATTTTTCCGTAGTGGTCTCGGAGCTAAGGGGCAACATGAAACCGATCTGTTTGTGTTGTCTTTTTATTTGTCCTGTGATTTGTCTGACTTTTTCCTTGTGTTTTTGGCCACTGGCTTCCAGTGCTCGAAGCACTATTAACTTTGATCCGCTATAAGAATTCTAACTCTAATCTGCTTTTAGCGGTTAGACCTGGTTGAGCGACATATCCTCTTTCGAACTGGACAAGGGAGGTTTCGTTCGCCCATTTGGCTGGCATGCGTTCGTGTGAATGAAATAACCAAACAAACAATGAAACATACGTACCACATCGCATACAAATCTAGGCCTATGCTCTCTACTACTATACTTGGCAAGCAAAGCGAAAGAAAAAAAAAAGAAAAGAAAAAAAAATCGTGATGACAAAGGAAGTTACGATATTTGAGAAGGGGTTAGTCGAACGACGTTTCGCTTTGACCGAAAACGGGCTCGAATTGATCCGAATTGGTCTACAGAACACGGGTAATACAGCAACACGCAAAGCCTTCCATCTCTGTCACGATTGTATATGCTTAATTGGCGAGTAACTGGGAGTCAAGCGTACTGAATAAAACATATAGAAACGAGAGGTTATTTCACTCACGTGGGCAGACGAACATTCTCCAATCTCCCGCTCATAATCAACTGAGGGTCCTTTATCGCTCATCACAGTCCGCCCGTCCCCCAGGGAACTTCCTTGCACATATGACAAGGTTTACCAACAGATAACTCGACTTGATGATTATGTTTGTGACGTAATAAACATCAGAATGTCAATGTCTCGTAATGTCAAAAAGGGGGCGTTACAGGCGGTCATCTGGCGTCAAAACGGTCGAGATTCATGGGCTTTTAAGTAACGTCACAATTTAAAAATGCGTTTGACGTCATGAAAAAGTTCCACTATCACGAATGTTTTGACACCTGGGTTGGGTTGTTCAAAAGTTAAGTCAGGCTTAAATTTGTAACGTCACAAAGAAATTCAGTTGTGACGTGAGGTCGTACAACATTGGTCTAAAATTAATACACTTTTGAACAACCGGACCCAGAGGATCGTTTTGCAAGGATAAAATTACCTCCCTTGCCAACGTCCCGAGATTCCGTTTTAACGTTAACGTCATACATCAAAATTAAACGTAGTTGTTTTGTGACATACTGAGTTAAAACCTTCTCAGCATAGCATGACTGGAAACAAATTTTAGTTCGTCTTTATATTCCTTATTCACACTAAGGTCTAAAGGCTGTAGTCGATCCGTGCAATATGCTGGAACGAATACAACCAAGTATATAAACAGTGAATCTCTGAATTTTGGCAGTGACGTTGCTTGGGTTTTATTCACACTTGGCACTACAAAACACGATCCAATTCAATGCTGTGACATTGGTAGACTAGGTCAGACAATGACGTCACAATGCAAACGAATCAGATCCTAATGCTACGTTATGATTTTAGTGTAGGTCGACTGCTTCGTCCCGTTGGTGTGAATTGGGCTTTAGGTTTGTGAATATAATAACTTGTATTATAGATATAATCAGGGCCCGGTTGTTCAAAAGTGTATTAACTTTAAACCATTGTTGTACGACGCCACGTCACAACTAAATTTCTTTGTGACGTTACAAATTTAAGCCTGACTTAACATTTGAACAACCCAACCCAGAAGTATATCAAGTAGAAATATGAAACCAGCCATTACCCTGTCCCAACGGCATTGTGACTTTCGGTGGACTGTCATAGTGCCATATGACTCATTGCGGAAGAAATAGTAGATTTCGTTAGTTTCGCGCAGTTTGAATTTCAGAATCCACTGACGTTTGAAAAGCGGCAGAAACAGCGTTAACATGATATACCCATGATTCAACACCCAATTCATGCCCTTAGAGGTTTCTCTATGTCCCGCTAGGGGGCGCTTTTTTATCAATCAGCGCTGGGTTGGTCACAATGCCGTTGAGACTGGGTAATGACTGGTTTCATACTTCTACTTGATAGACTTCTGATATAACTTATCAAATGAGATTTCTGATATGTGCTATATCCCCCATGTATACTGGCAATGTTATAATGAATTGTTTTCTTTTTATATCTAGTTTTGTAGTTATATATGTTGTGGAAATGTAGGTACCCCTTCTTCCCTTGGACAAGTAAATTAATTTCGAATTGCATATTTTTTTTCATCAATCTTTTATTTTTCTGCCAGGCGGACAGTCCTCCAATTGCATCATATTCGTTTTCTGAGACAAGCAGGTTGTATATGATGAAACATGGTTGGTGAATAACGTTCGTGATTAGTAGTAGAGGGTATTGGATACACAGGGGTTTGTTGGATTATATTCATGACCAATTTCGGGAAGCATTTTTCTTCTTCACTTCGATAAAATCCAATCACAGCCAACCGGATACAGAACCTGTTGGCTTAAGAAAGAACGAAACGTTTTGTGTTTGCAAACAGTAATAATAGTTTAAGCTATAAGAATAATACATTCATATGGTTTTATTAATGTTTACCTGTTAATTTGCATTATTCCCAATACCGCCCATGTTAAAATTCGTGGATTGGCCCTCCCTTGGCCGTAAACCGATAAAGTTTTTCACAATAGGACGTCACTCTGTTGTCATAACGTCAGAACTGGAAACCCCCGTATTATAGATACTTAACAACATAATTATTGTTTGGGATTTGAAGATGAACTATATTTCTCTTACAAGGACGGGCTTGAAGCGATTGAATTTCACCATGGTATACAGTCTGGCCCGACCCCAAGAATGTCCACCCTTCTTCTTTTCGACATACATATCCTCTAAGACCCATCGTCCACACCTACGGAAAAAAAGACTGGTTTGTTTACAATTATCCAGTGATTTATTATCGAGTTGCAAATTGAAATTCCAGCCCAAACACCCAAACTCACAAGATAACCTCAAAGAAGCTATCATATTTAATGGCCTTAAAATCTAACAAAGAGCACTAGTTACACTACCCTGGGTCTTTGGAGGATATAGGCCTACGATTGCTATGGTACCGAGCTTATCTGATTCAAGATGGGCTAGTTGTACGGGGATTGCATAGGAAGATAAGCGGCAGCAAACTAAAATAAAATCAAATCTACTTCCTATGTCGAGACATTGACTCTAAAGCCAATGTCACACCAAAGCGACGAGACTCAACTCAATTCAACCAGACAGTTGTGTCTAGTTTAGGATAGTTGACAAAAGTCTGACCAACTGCGATTGAACATGCTCAACTTGATCCGACGACTTGCGACGGGACACAACTGACGTCGTAAGAGG
>JAVFBW010166234.1:0-11387 GCA_034783835.1 Mopalia ciliata
AACTTAAAAGCATTAATTCGATTTCACTGTTTTAAGTCCAAATTAAAAGATAATTTAATACATCAAACACGATTCTGGTATGCCCTCTCATGTGCGTGTGCGTGTGTGAGTGATGGTAGGAAATTCATCCAGCCTATATATTGTTTGGTGGTTTTGTTTCTTAAAAAATTTGAATGAAAACTGCTTTACTACTGTTGTTTATACACAATATCAACTCTTCCATGTTTTGTTTTTAAATTGGCATTATAATGATTATATACCTGGGATAGAACAAGTCCATCGCGACTTTTGTCCCGCCAAACTGATATGTTTGAATTCGAAATGTACATTTAAAAAAAAATGAAATTTTTGGGAAAAAACACATCAAACACACAAATCAATACGCATTCTTACCCACAAACAGTTTTAAAACTAAACTCGTGATGCGGTACCATATTCTGAACCCCGTTTCTGATATGCCCTGTTTGTATCTTATAGAGCGGACGGTTGGAGGAGTTTCATGTTGCCCTGGTACTCTCAGAGCTAAAGTGGAACAGGAAGCCGATCTGTGTGGGGTGTCTGTATTGCGTCCTGTTGTTGTCCTCCTGTATTTGTCCCGTCCTGTCTTTGTTTGTTGCCAGGGGTATCGAGGGTGGTTTCTTTCACCCATTGGGCTGGCACGTCGTCATATGAGTGAAATACCATTGAGTACGACGTTAAACCTCAATGAAACAATACAAACAATGTATCTTGTAGAAGAGCATTGCTTACGAGTAGTGAATATTGCTTACGTTGATCTGAACAACTTGTTCTCTTTCCCATTAAAAGTCAGCATTTGTTTGGGTGTGCCTTCACTATTTTATCAGCTTTCACATGAAGATAATTAATAAAGCACCATAAGCGAAACCAGTACATTTCTGGATTTGTACATGTTCAAACGAGGGAAAAACCTAAAGCACTACTTTAAACGTCCCCAATCTAAAAAAAACTACAGATGTCTTTAATGAATTTATACATTCTGTAAAACCGGTCTGTGAATATACTTTTTTCTTTATTAAATAGCTCCCAAGCCGTCAAAGCAGAAAGGAAGGGTGGGGTTCATCCCAGTCAGGCAAGGCACACCACCTGGAAATGCTATGGAAACGAAACTACACATTTTCCATCGGTATAGATGGGATATAGCGTCCTTTTAAACATCTGAAAGATCATTTTTACCGTCTGTTTTTCATACATTCATATAACTTAAATGAATTATGATTCAACAGTTGTGAGAGCTGGATGAATGACTGGTACCATTACGACTTAAAGTATTGTGAATTCCACTTAGATCTCCTATAAATTGTAAGCCAATATGTTTATTTGTGAAGGTTGAAGATTTTAAGTTAAGGATATAAAGACTGATATACAGGTGGGCCTGTGATCTAAACTACACACCAGAAGCTGCCCCTAATGATTAAACTTTTTAAAATATATATACTAATCATTTAATCGGACCCGCTGAAATACCATCAAACACGTGCAACAACTAAGATACACATCCAACTAAACGGGTATTTTAAACGAATTGCTTCCAACTTCAGATTCCCGATAGCAAGAACATCTTTACAATATTTGTTCGAACCAGGCCTGATGCTTGAAAATCAGCCCATAGTCTCCAATTTAGTTGCTGGATTCCAGTTAGTTTTACCCTTAAACTTGCTGCAGCCAAATGAAATTCCCAATGTTAATAAAATCCCAACGATCAGCATCGAAATTGCCACAGCCGCCATAGTACCTACAACAGAGTAAGCAAAATAAGAAACTAAGTAGACGTGATGTGCTTTTTGTGCAATACTAGTATGACCATATCATGCTTTAAGCTACAGTAATTTCCTATTTTTTTCTTTTGGCTGTGAAGTTCTGACGGGTCATTTTAAGTAGATATGAGTTCAATGTTGATACAGGGACGCCTGACCGCCTTGTTAATAACAGAAGTTTTCATTACTGAACGTTCCGCGGACGTGACCTAATGATAAGCGTTTCTGCTTACTTATCCTGCTGCGATGTACCGTCCACGGTGGTGTCTGGGGCTGATGTCGAACTCGATTATTATAGGACGACCGACCATAAAGTTCACGCTCTGCATTATTTCAAGAAGTGAAAATCTGAACAGAAACCTGTTTCAAAGCACCCGCGCAAGACAAAGAAAGTCATATTCAACATAAGTCTGCGATTGTAGCGGCGCCTTGAAACGGACTCAATATTACACCACTGAATAACATCCACGACTCATATGAATTATGCTTGTAATCTTTGGTTGGTATTCTATAAATATTTACGAGATTTCTCATTACTATATTTTTAACGTGTTCCAACGTTGATACATTACCGTTCTGAATTCGTTATTCAAATAGTATTTTTAACGGATCTCCCTTTTATATTGTATTTTTCTTATTTATTTGTGTCCGCATGCAATATTAACACTTTATCTTACCTTCCGCTACGTTCAATTGCACAACAACCTAAATTCAACCGTACAGCAACTTACCTGACGCATATTTGAGATTTGGATCGGATGGTTTGTTCTTTACAGAAGCAGATGTGACCTTTGACCCGTCTTCGTAATATTGACCTGTGGTGAATAAATAAACACATGCTGTAACACTGATGTGCGTTATAGTAGATTATTCACACAAAGACGGATTTATTTAATGTCCAGCGAAATGGTGTTTCTCCAAACTGATTGAGAGTAAAACACAAATCCCAAAATAAAACCAGATGCGAATACGTATTTCTTTGTATACTGTGCAAAGATACGATATTTTTGAATAAGGACTGCCTGTGAAAAAACGTATATTGAATCCATATGGCCTTCTATTAACGCTTGTCGCTGGCATACGAGGCTACATTGATTTTGAGTCTGGAGAAATTATTCTATTATCTCCCTTGAAAGAAAAAAGAGCAATACTCTCCTTTCAACCTCTTGGTCAAATTTGTCAAGTTTAAAATTTTTAATGAAAACGTTCTGCTTAAAAAGAAAAAATATATATATTTGAGAGAAAGAATTGTAAATTCTTGACTACTTGACTATTTTGACTGATCTGAAAGCATATCATTCAAACCCTATTTAAACATCTCTCTACATTTAAGCTTAATAAATAGCAGGCTTTCATCTGTTTAGGCTAACTAAGTTGAAAATAAGTGTTACACGTAAGATTTATTTCCCCCCTTTTACTTTGACAAATATCTTTTTTTTAAACTTGGTCTTCATCCGGAATTATTGGTAATAGAATAATATGCCAGAATTTTATCAGCAACGACAGGACACAAGTTTGGTTGAGTAACAGGAGCCGTGGCTAGTGACCATGTCGAAAGAGGGCCTCTGTTCAAGAAAGCAAACGAACTTGGTTGGGCTTAAGCAATGGGCTTAATGAATCCAGACATTTAAACACCTCAGTAGCCCTATAGCAAACCATCCTTGCTGAAAATAATCAATCTTTTCCCCTAACCATTTCCAATTCAAGACACCCGTATCTGCCATGCTTACGTTTGTCTATAGTGCACAATCGCTACATAGGAAATCATGGATTTTATTTTACAAATACATTTTCATTTTTTTTTAACACAAACACATGTCCTTGGGAGTTTGCCAACTTGAAAACAAGGATCTATAAAGTAAATAATGCTATTTGGTCACTCTGAAGGTCTTGTTGGATACCCTTATGCTGAGAATGGACAATATTTTCTCCTCCCATTTCAACTTTATGATGGTGAAAAAAAATACTTATGGTCAATTCCATAATAGTTCAATTTGGGCTCTGAATATAGTTCTATTAGTGTATGTCTCAGAGTCGGTCACAATGTCCTGGGGAATAATGGGATTTCTACATGGGATTAGGCTCTTTGTGTATTAGAATAATTACATTCTGCAAAATAAAGCATCCAAAAAGCACAGAATTTTTTCCAGTGGAAATTAATTGAATTTATAATATATATTCCAACGTTTATCTTTGAATTGATCTAAGTGTGATCCGGAGTATCTTAGCTTTGAAAAAACTTTATGCATTAATAATATCCTGACAAATGCTCTGTGTGACAGTGGGCTATAAAACCCCTTTAAATCTACCAAGGTTGCTGGACAAATGTATTGGTGATATTAAGCTTTCATGACGATGTGTGCTGCGGGTAGAGAGAAAGAGATATCGGAACAATAAACGCATACGGCATCTGTAAAATTTTCTTTATATCAAGGGCCCAAAGACGGCCTTAAATGGCTGTTACTTCGGCGTTTTAACACAGTGTCCAAAACCGACTGAGTCACGGCACTACCCAAGACACGACATACAAATACATGTCAGTTTGAGAGAAAATATCATCTTACGTGAATAGTGGTCACAATATGCACTGGTTTCTATGGTAACAACGCCTGTGTTTTTGACACTATCCGATGTAATCCGGCACAGGGTGTCATTTCCACAATAGTCGAACCCCAAACAGTTGTTCCCGCCATCCACACAGATCTTGGCACATTCCCCAACTGTCACATCTTCTATTACCTTATTATTTGTAAGAGCTATAACTTTTCCTTGCATAAACTTGAAGTCGTCAATATAGTTTCCTGTTTGGATAAAAGAATAGATGAAGTGCATTGGTTTAACTAAGAATAATATTTGTGTGGATGTGCATATCTAATGATGTGTTTTAAACTTGTTCAAAAATATTTTACGGGGAAACACTTTGCATTATTATTTCGTTTTTGGATAAAGTTAAAGATGAAGTGTTGTATTTAATGTATCCAAATGCAATGTTTTGGTCTATTTGGCAACCTATTGAAGCGTTGTACACCGGTTCAAATTTAGTTGAAGCGGAAACAATATGGGTTAGCCTAGCCCACTTTTTCTGAGGGAAAACGGTTTCGTGTGCATGTAGATATTAATGTTGTTCCGAGAACAAGATTCAGGTGGGACCCGTCGATAAATTGTTGAATGGAAATGTGAGAAAACATAAGGTTTCTATTGTTATATGCGGTGACTGAAAGGGGTTTCTTTTTAATTTAGTGCCCTCACAACAAATAAGGACAAGGACAAAGAGAAGAAGATCTGTTTGTGATGTCTTTGAATTTCCTCTTGTGCCCCTCAGGGACTTGTTCGTTGGCAGTGTCGCCGGGGAAGGTTTCCGTGGCCAATTGGGCTGTAACGTAGTCATATCAGTCAAATAACATTAAATACGGCGTTAAACCCAAACACAGAAGATATAAGTATTAGCACAGCTTTGTTTTACTGCTTTGAAAAATGGAAATTTATACTGTAATTTTTGCTTAAAATTTAAAGGAATCGGTTACCTGTTTATAAGAACCCAAGAAATCAGGCTGTTTATATTCGCAACACCACGTTTGTTACCCCTATGGGTTTACTTCATCACCGATATTGCGGGTGGTTGGAGGGAGATTCAGGTTGCCCTGGTGCTCTCAGAGCAGGTGTATTAAGGGAGGCAACATAGCTAAATTTCACACTTCGGGTTAAGGTTGGTTAAGTTTTATATAAAATTGTTCTACCTTCTTTGTTAAACCGCCTAAAATACAGAAAAGGTCACTCCGCCTGTCGACACAAAACCGTCCTAGTGTATAGTACTACCTGTCCTTATATACTACTAACTTACTGGAGTAGTGATTGCATCCAGGATCAGATTTCACTTTGTTCTCTGGAATATCCAGCTGATGTTTTTCTCCCAGCACGCATCCTTGAATATCCTCACAATACTCGAAGGATTTGCATGTGAATTCTTGAAGGTCAGCACAGAGCTTAGCACAAAGGTTTTCGTCTTTTATCGCCTGATAAATCACGTTAGATTGGGCCAGCATCACGATTCCAAGAGTTTTTGTAAATTTATAAAGATAACTCCCTATAAAAAAGAAAATAATGTTACAGACAGACAAACTTATCATCCATATGGTACAATATTAACAAGTCGGGCTTAATCGCCGTAACTGCTTTTAAACTCCAGCAAATATCCTCAGACTAAGGGTAGTTTATTTGAAGAGTTGCAAAACTGTTTTTACTTAGCCCCGGAGGAAATTGAACTTTCCAACATTATGGAAACGATACCCTTTAGTACGGTGTAAACACCAATAAATCAATCATTCAATCAACTCTACAAAATTCTGATCCAAATACCGCTGTCATATAGACCACATACTGTACTATCCTGTGAAAACAAGTTTGTATTCTAAACAAAATATAGCCAAGGTTTAATTATGTTATAATATTTTGAGCGTTATAGCTAAATTTTCATCGTTATGGAAAAACACACCGTGCATAGTTGTGGCTAGTGTAAAAAAAATAGCCCCTTTTAAAATGAGAAGCATTTTTTGTGGAACTTGTGAAACTTTTGAATGTACTGCGCATATCGTATCGGACATCAAACGATAGTCTTTATCATATTTCAAGCATTTTTTTATATTGTTCACATAAAATAATTTACAATGGCAACGTTATGTTAATAAAACAATAAAGCTATTATTTTTTTTATATTTCTAAAAGCAGTCACACTGGCACAGGGATGTAAATCAATTAAAATCGAAAACTCATCTATTTTTTTTATAGATATATAACTTCTGGATTTAGTGACGAGCTAAGTTTTTTCTGCAGATGCTAGGACCTTTTTCAAGCTAACGGTCCATAAATCCAGAAGTCGTATATCCATAAAGACCTAGGTTACTGTATCTCCTTTCAAATGTCGCTGAAAGGAGATAAGGGGTCTACTCTCGGCATAGATATGAGCAGTAATCTCTAAGCTCTAGGTAATGAACAGACTTACTTTCGTACAGATCCACATTAGGTGAAGCTATAATATAGTCTCTGTGTTCTGCTGGGTGTAATTTGGACATATGACAGTCTCCATTTACCACATTGTACTCGAATGATTGGCATACAAAAGAGTCTTCGCCCACACACGCTGTAGCGCAGTCATCCACAGATACTTGTGTGATGGTATTGTCGTTGTTGCCCCGAAGCTCTTTATTCCGAGTAGCAATAAACTGTTTCATATAATCGGCTGGTGTATAAAGGAAAAAATTATACACGATTATCAGTAAAAAATAAATATATACATGTACACAATTGTATACCAGAGAAATATGTTCAAGTTTAAAGTTAACTTTATACTTTAAGAAAAATATGGCTGTAATGGAACCCTTTACGGTTTTTAAATCAGGGCTCTGGAGGAACCTTTATTGGGCCTGCATGTATGGAACGCTCACAGCAGCTGTTCCTAGTATTTCCCATTTTTCTTCTTATATCAAAGAACCGTTTTTGCCGTAATGGTTCCATATATAATCATTCTCGTTTCTAAAGAACCCTCGAATAACCACTATTCCTTAAGAGTGTAGATGGTACTGTTTGAAAGTGAACTTTTTTGGTTTTAGGATTGATTCGTGGCTTGTGTCGTCCATCAGGCTATTTATCTGGTATGGCCGCCTGTATTCAAAGACACACTAAAACTGTGACAAACATTAGGTTACTTTTTAAGTTGGACAAGAACATATTCATTAAAATGTCAATAGATACAGTATTGGTTTGGCGTTGATCCCTTTGCTGAGATCTATTGGCTCAACTTTAACGTATTTGCTATGTACTATATGTAGATCGATGTTTACATAGCCTCAACTGATATTCCATACTTTAGCTGCCCTCTGTCTACGGGCAAGGTAGAAGAACAGTTCTGCCCTAACTTGCCAATAGGGAAATCTTCTGATGTATTGTAGATTTGCAACAAATATTAGATAAAAATTGTTTGCCTTACCTCCAGACAGTTGTGAATAGGATCCCAAATCCGCCCGGATTATGTTCTGTCGTACTGAGCTGGCGATATATGTTTTTTTCTGAGAAAAAAGGATAGATATAAAAACACAGTGTAAGTGATTAAATATACACAGTGTTGCAAAATGATCACATATGTACACGTATAGGATAAATCTGTTTGTTATCTGAAGTTTTCTAATACACTGCCAATATCATATGGGATGTCATAATATAATCGCCTTCATGACTTTATTTTTTCTTTCAAATCAGTTGATTAACATTGGGTTTTGTAGAGAACATACTGTTTCCATCCGTTTTGGAGTTCAGAAGAAAATGTATACTATTCTAAAACTAAATCTGCGTATCCCGAAGCGATATGACATTCGTTAGGTGTATTGTAGCTTGTGGCTAGCGGGTATATATCGGTAAATTGGCTTCCGGCAAACACAATACATGATCTTGTTGCATATTCATGACAATAAGACCACATTAACGGGGAGTCTGGAGAAGTTTAATCAATTGATATATTTTGCGTTAATTTATTGCGAAATATATTTTATGTCTGTGGTTATAGTTAGTTTTTTAACTTGGTGTCTAGTGCCGGACACGTTACACCCTTGTGTATGTGATAGACTTTAGCACAGAGATTATTTCATTAAAACAAATAAATGTTGTCAATTGAATAATATAGATTATCGGTTCCATGTTACTAAACACTGCACATGAAACTTAGTGAACGATTTTACTTTTAAAATATATATGTCAGCTAATAAGCAGCAGTTCCTACCTGCTCATTTCCTAGTGGAATATCAAACATGAAAAGATTCCTGTAAACTACATCTTTCAGTGCCGCAAACGACTCGCCTAATGGTACCTCCACAAACACTGGTTTTGCCACGTTTCCTGTAGTTAAACGGAACAGTATTGAGATACAAAAATCACAAACAAGGATATTAAGTTAAAATCGAAATCGAAATTGATACACATTGCCTTGACACGTTTTATTTCTTGTATATTTTCTTCAGTAAATATTTGTGCCAATATACATAGAATGGAATGAAAAATACAAAAGTTTGACTTTATGATGGAACCTGACGCCTTTGACAACTGGGAGCAACCCTCTATAACAACAGAGCTCCAGAGGTTGCGATAAAGCGATGACAGAATTCACACCGTACTGAAGAAAACACATTTATTTTCTACCACCACTTGGGCGCTAAAGTGGTATTATATTCAATAAAAAGTCAAATTACTCACTGGAGAAATGGTCACACCCGTCATTCGCCACAAGAGTTCCATCATCGGCCGTGCTTTTACTTAAATAGCAGATATTTTTAGAGGGACAAACGTCGAAGCTCTGACATTGAAAGGTTGTCTCCCTCAGGCAATACATCGCACAATTGTCAGCGTTTCCTTCACCTGGTATCTGCTTGTCATTCATATGCTCAAGAACAGTTCGTGGGAATCTATGAAACTGTGCTGAAACACCAAGGAGAAATAAAACAGAACTTAAAATAATAGGCTGTAGGCCCTACGCTAGAAAGACTTAATTTACTTTTTTTTAAGTTTCCTTGAGAGAATCACTGAGAGCCGGAGATTTTTTTTTTCAGCCTGCCAGCCAGCACGTCTTTTATCCAACGGTCAATTGTTATATAGGCTGTTTTCGTAGCCACTTTTTTTTTAATAGGCCGGCTTCTTGCCAGAGATTCGTCAGTTTTTTTGCTTGGATTCATTTGGCTGATCATCTACCACGTTACAAAAACAAAAAACGCCCTACACACTTATCACTTTTGCATGGGGTTTTTGTTAAATTATGAACACTATTAAAATATTTTTTCAGATTTAAACTCATTCAAAGCATTTGTAAATTTTTATTTATTTAGTTAATTATTATTATCTTAATTTGTCCGATTCGTTTGGAAATGTGTGTACTAGACACAACTTTCGTGTTCAAGGTCTTAATGAAGACCTTGGTCGATTGTCAGAACACCAGTTTTATTTAGTCTATTATGGAGAAGAGTATACATATGGACCATATATATGTATATATTTTTGAAAAGCTTGAATACTCATGATTACATATTTGTGAATATGGTGAAAATTCAATTATTATGTCCTAAAATATTGCAAAATGAGAAAATGTCAACATAATAAATAGACTACATTTTTCAAGGTTTATTTCTCAAAGTGCAATAACGATAAGAGTCAACAGATTACTTGATTGAGTAGAACAGTCCTTGAACCAGTAAACGGTGCCTCATCGTTTTAAATTTTGATTATATTGATCACAGTGGAAAGTTTTATAAAAATGAAAAGTATAACTTTCAGAAAACATTAAATAAAATCAAAAACGAACTTCTAAAAATAAGGCATTCTTTACTAATCACATTGTGCTCTTTACGATGAAAAAAATTTGAAGTTTTTAATATGAATAGTTTTGTAGAAATACCTCATCGAGTCTCCTTAAAACTAAAGCGCCAGAAAGTTTTGTCATTTGGATATGATCAAGGGAAAACTAAATTATAAGCTCAAATGTTTACTATTTATAATTAAAATTTCAAATTATTTATTTCAACAACATATAGTTTGAATACATAACTTTTTGCCCAAGTTATAATTTGAGCCCAAGGGATCCAGCAAGGCTTTAACTTACCCTTAGGGGGAGGGGAATCTAAAAGAGTGGCGAGATAATACACAGAGCCACTATCATATTTTATCGTTGACTTTTGAATACGAAGTGGTGAAACTTTGATCAAACCAGACATCTTCAATCGTGTATTCAACTCAAACAACTTCTTGTTCTTGTCAACTATTGGGTAATATTGAGCTGAAAATAGATATAATCAGGATTCGTATTTGATGCATTAACTAAAATATGACAATAGTTCTATTGCTAACTAAAGTAGTTACACAGTTCATGAATATACATGTATTATCGACCCTGGCTGTATATTTATCTCCACTATCCGAGTGTGTAACCATTTGACGTTACCCATTTCGAGCCCTTCCGATATAAAGATCGAGCTTAATTTATGAAGTTTAGCAAGAAGAAAAAATAAAAACGACGCACAGCGCTAACAATCTAAATATCTTCTGTCACATATAGCTCTGGTATTAACAGGAATTCGACATTACTATGCCACAAAGTTCTGACAATCTTTGCTCCTTTGTAAACAATATTATTGGCGAGAACGTTGATAATATTGATATTCATATGCATTTTTTAATTTAAACTCGTAGTTGCAACATCAACATTTTACTGTACAAATGTGTCTGGTTAAACTCACTAAACTGACGAGAGATTGGGAACCTTAAACATGTCTATATGTATAAGACTATACGAAGATTTTGTCTTTAACTCTTGTCAAATACCTTTGAAATTTAACTGAAAGTCAATCGTTGAATCGGAATCGTAACAGGGAGATATATCAAAGTTGTCTAAACTTGGATGCTCTTCGTCAAATCCGTAGAAGTTGTAATATATGGTGAGTTCTATCTGTGGAGAAAAAGCCCTAACATTTAGTACGGCTGATGTGGATCCATTAAACGATATTGTCACGACATGTGCAAGAGACTTATTGACCTAACTGTATGGCTTGTTTTTTTAAATCCATGCATCTTGTGATTTCT
>JAVFBW010166245.1:0-11386 GCA_034783835.1 Mopalia ciliata
CCAATATAGGCTGATCGGGGGTCCAATTGTTTCTCAATTCAAGAGGACATTAGGATCCAAATGTCTTACCAATACAAGAGGATATAAGGATCCAAAAGTCTTACCAATACCAGGGGACATAATTATCCAAATGTCTTACCAATACAAGAGGACACACGAATCCAAATGTCTTACCAATACAAGAGGACATAAGCATCCAAAAGTCTTACCAATACAAGAGGACATTAGGATCCAAATGTCTTACCAATGCAAGAGAACATAAGGATCCAAATGTCTTACCAATACAAGAGAACATAAGGATCCAAATGTCTTACTAATTCAAGAGGACATCAGGATCCAAATGTCTTACCAATACAAGAAGATACACGGATCCAAATGTCTTATCAATACAAGAGGACATAAGAATCCAAATGTCTTACCAATTTAAGAGGACATCAGGATCCATATGTCTTACACAATACAAGAGGACATGATGATCCAAATGTCTTACCAATACAAGAAGACACACGGATCCAAATGTCTTACCAATACAAGAGGACATAAGGGTGCAGATATATTATCAATACATGGGGAAAAACGACCCAACCGACTTTCCAGTACAGGATGACAAAAAGACCCAAATGCTTTCCCAAGTCATGAGCACTTTATGGTCAGACTGTTGTTATACGCTACAACACAAGAGTTCAACTGTTTGATTCATTTACGATGGCTTAAGGATAGAATGATTTCCTTATTCATGAGGATCATAAGCTCTAACGTCATACTTTACGAGCAAGTAATCGATCGAATATGATCATAAGGCACAAGAAAATAAACCTAAATTATGCTGACAAATCATGAAAATATAAACTCCCCATGCTAATGTTATCTTTTTTCTACCCAATTCATAACTAGCACCCACTTGTTGTCCCATAACGACACTACCATCCAACTATTCCTCGCAACTTAAGAGGACCTTTTCATCCAGCTTCCTTCAGATGTGGTGGCGACATTACTTTGCACATTGCTTCCATTCTTAAGCGAATATTATCATATAATTGTCTTCCGAATTCCAATGGACACTTCCAACCAAACTCCTTTACAATTAATGAGCACTAGTACCATGTAATTGTCTTCAGAATTCCAGAGGACACTACCAACCAACTTACTTTACAATTAATGGCACTATTGCCATGTAACTGTCTTCAGAATTCCAGAAGACACTACCAACCAACTTACTTTACAATTAATGGCACTATTGCCATGTAACTGTCTTCAGAATTCCAGAGGACACTACCAACCAACTTACTTTACAATTAATGGCACTATTGCCATGTAACTGTCTTTAGAATTCCAGAGGACACTACCAACCAACTTACTTTACAATTAATGGCACTATTGCCATGTAACTGTCTTCAGAAATCCAGACGACACAACCAGCCAACTTACTTTACAATTAATGGCACTATTGCCATGTAAACTGTCTTCAGATTGCCAGAGGACACAACCAGCCAACTTACTTTACAATTAACTTTCTTCATAACTTAAGGGGACACTACCGCTGGTCCGTCCCTCATTCCATAAATCGGTTCCTAAAGCAATCATTGAATAAGACCGTTTGGATTGTTGTTTGACATTAATGTCCCCCCCCCAAAAAGATGAAAAACTAGTGATACTTTGTGTTGTTCAAACTTGCGTTAACTGAGTAATAACCATCGCTCATATCTCAAACAGTTCGCTCAATCAATTAATCGATAATAAAATGAAATCAATGTTTCTCTTCGATGTACCACATTTCTGTACTCATTGGTGCTATATTATCAAAAGTTTATCACTAATATATTTGAATTTAATTAAGAAAGCAAGTTTTTATGCATCGCTGTAGAGTGAGCCAGAAGTCAATTTGCAATGAGTTTGTAGAAAACAGGATTGAAACTGTTTACCCCGAATGGGAAATACTAAAATTTTCTGCTATTCATAAACCGAATCTGTTTTAGACGTCTTGATGACTCAGTCTATTCTAAGAACTTTCATAAAAAAAATGTCCCTGAAACTTTAAATTGTTACCCTGTCCGAATTGAATGCCATGGTTGTTCTGTGTACGTCATGTCAGGTGTCAACTTAATCTCGTCACTCATTAGGCAGCTATTCATTAATTATAGCCAGTATAGATGAGGTAATGAATACTTTCTGTTTCCTCTAAACAATGGGTTGATATGAAGGAGATGGGATAGTTTTCTGCCTCAGCAGTTACTGAGAGACGGGTCGTGCGCTCCAGACCACGTGCCTTTCAAACACCAGAACTTGTCAAACTCCCTCCGCGATTATATCACGATGATTGCTAATCCAAAATTTATCGAAAACAGTTCCAATTGAAGGTCCTTCTTCTTAAGAATCTATTCATTTACGTTAACTAGCTTTTCAATTTTCATACGAAATTTTATGGGCAAACTTGTTGAGTTCTCCACAAAGGACCAACGTTTCAGACTTTTTTTTTTTACAAACGTAATGAAAGCAAATGCGAGCTGCACACTTGTACCGTTATTTTTCAAAAAGTTCCATCCGTTATGTAAAGAAAGTGAACATATGAAATTAACAAAGACCAATTAATAAATGGGTTTAATACTTTATGGCAGATGGTTTGAGCGGCGGGATCCCATTTTAAAGTTGATGTATAGCCTAAAAACTTTTTTGCGCTCTTTTAGAAAATCGTCTAGCGTTTAGAATGATTGGGTGGGGATGAATGTGAAATTGACTGAAACATTTCAAATTTAGTGTTGTGTTGCGTGAGGTCCTGAAATTGGGCTTCAGACCAAACAATTTGCTATCATTAGAATATGAATAGTTAGAAAACTGCTACCTTCCCTAATGAAAGCCACGTGGGAGAGGAGAGTGTTTTGTAAGTTAAACTGCGCGTGCAAAACAGCCGTCGAAGTTAAGTTTGTTCTGGAGAAATACTTTTAACTGGGAAAAAATATTGTCAGCTTTGTTGTATATTGTATCAAGAATCGAAAACCACGCAAGAGATTGATAATTCGAGAAGAAGACTCACTGGCAGGGACGGTGGTCCGGGAAACTGCACGCTCGGGGCTGTGACAAACACGCGGCGAGGCCCGTTAATCGGACGCTAACTTATTTAGAAAACTATTGTAAGGAAGTTAGTCTGGGCTCTGTATCCTATCACCTGCCTTAGCTTTTCCACCATCAGTACCAGATGCCCAGCACACAAATATAATCGTTAGAAGCAAACTACCGCTTTGTCACACTTTCCTACACATGAAAGAAAAGGCTGGCTAATTTCAGACGGAGCGATTATAGCCCCTCTTAGAGATACATTACACAGATATTGCGCCTGTTATTGTTTTCTAAAAGTTTAACAAGAACGTTTAAAAAAAATTATAGCGAGATAAAGAGGTGTGTAGAATAGGAAAATAAAACGGTAAAATAGAGTGCGTGTTTGGCAAACTTTCCCCTGACTGGTCGAAAGTTATGAATAATTTATTTCATTCCAACTCCTTCAAGAAGCTCTTCGAGACGAGAGTGACGACAAACTCAAACATTTCGTAAGAGCTCTACAGTTACAGCTGTAAGGTTTACGAAAATAACCTTTTCAAAGCATTAATTAATGGAGAAACATTACACGATTTCCCTTGTTATCCGAGCATATGTTTGAGTGGATGTCGACTGGGTAGAGTGAATCGCTTGTTGAGAGAGAGGAGCCTGGGAAACACCGACCAGGCGGCTAAACTCATTTCTAAACATTACAAATCAGTATTTAAACTGAGAAATTAAAGTTAGAATGATAAAATAAGGCTTTAGTAGGCCAGTTTATATTAAATTTGGAAGACGTGATTACTGCGGGACAGCACATATTAAGGACAAGTTTCAACCAAGACTGTTACTCTTCCAATCTTTTCCTTACTCATTCCAGTGGATGGATTTACACACTATATGATACTCTTTTTATGCAGCCATACACATCACATGCGAATCTTTAAAAAAATAATTGAAAACGAGACGTTATTAAACAAATGGGAAACTTTTACTAACTCCAGTTTCGTTTCAAGGTTTGCCGCCATGAAGTTTGTAAGTGATGTTGTCCCGTCATGCTGTTCTCTGCTAAGGGGCTTCCGCTGACGCTCACGTTGCTATTGTTATTGAAATAGCTAGCAGCCGGCGTTTCTCGGGCGATACCGGAGTTACTCGAGCTCAAGCCTGCGTACAAGACCTTGAATTAAATCTCATTTACTACATCTTTTGCATAATCCCGTGTGAATGCAATCAGTTATAATAGTAAAATAAACTCAAGAAGCGTATATATATATAGGCCTACATTATTTGTGAGATTTCTGAATTCAACATTGATAACAAAGTCGGTAACATCCACAAAACCTCTAACCAGAACTAAGCGTCGGTTACGTTTAAGCCTTAAGCGATCCTTCTAAAAATGTTAGTTACCTATTTTAGTGTATATTATTATTTGTTTCTATTATATGATGTTCGCCTGATTCTTCATTACGTGCCGTGTTTGTACAATAAAACGAAAAAATAATATTCAGACAAAATCAAAATACTTTTAATAGGCAAATTAATAGGCAAATTTCTTTGACAAATTATTACACACTAAAAAATCTTATTTCCCATATTTGAAACACGGCTATTAAACAGTAACATCCCGGAAAAAAATAATATTTACTGAGAGCATGTATGTTAATCCTTTTCACATCAATAACTATCATAAGATACAAGGAGAGTATATAACGACAGCCTCTGAATAGTAAGTATGTTTGGAATAACAGCCGTATTTGAATAAATCTTATTTCCCCATTCATATATGCTGTCGTTCAACGACTCCTGCACTTCTTGGTCTAATACATGGACGTTAAGGACGCTCCGTGATTCCCAGGGATTTTTTTTCCGGAAACCCGCATAAAAAATATACAATTCCACCTTGTTAGCTTATATAATATATATACATAATATACGTCTGACAAAAGTCTTAACAAAGTAAATATATCTAAACGTGATGCCGTTTAACATTGCTTCAAATATAGAAGAGAACGAAATACTTAACAAAGCCAATAAATGTCAACAAATATTAAAAACAGACGTTGAATAACTTCACCTGTGGAGAGGGCATTAGTAATGTTTGCTTTTCTGAATACGATTGAGTTGTTCACGCGTGAGAGATTTCACTTCTGTCCAGGATTTTAACAAAAGAATAACTGCCGTGTCATTTCCCAGTGTAGCGCAGAGTCAGGAAGAGTCAATGGAGATGAATCAGTTTGCAATCAGAAGAAAACTTACTCTGAATAGTTACACATTCGTTCATGTATTAATAAACAGCTTAACATTTTATTATCGAATAAATCAACCAATCAATCAATCAACCGATAGATTAATATGTTGTGCTAGGGTCATGTACGAATGTTGATCCCACGAAACCTCATTGTATGGTTAACAAACCCGAGGTAAAAACAAAAGACCCGAAAACATGTGAAAAAAGCGCAGATCCGCACTAGTACAAACTATTGCCATAAAACATTTGTCAAAAGTTAGTTATTGGAACGTAAAATTCAGGCGATTTTAGATGATTCTTGAAATCAACCTTAGCTGCCTCCTTAATGGAAAGGAAAAGCCTATGGCTGAAAGTTCAAAGGCCAGTAGAGAGCACAGACTTGATTATAATCCTCGATTAAACAAACACGATAAAAACACTTTCCCTCAGAGGGATATGCACACACAATAATAGTTTGCTCATGCTATTTTCGCACGTGCAGCTATCATTACTAGACAAGTTGCAGATCGATTGCAATCATAAATAGAATGTTATTTAAACGGGCACCTGCTGTGTTTTCTTATATCAGTTTTGTTAACATTTCTATAATCAATAATCCCATCATTTCTGAGAAGAATTAAGTACAAAGTTAATTTAATATTTAGCTATAATCAAGGTTTATGTGTTTTGCTTCACTGACTGGATGATATTATTAGGAAATACAATACGCGAGTAGAGCAGTTTTAGTGGGTGATGTTACATACTTGTCTCCCTTGTCTCGCACCTGCTTCACATAACCAGTATAGCGCAAGCACGTCTGTATATTACATTGTAACCGAGTATCCTCGTCTATAATGACCGTGATGTAGATGAAATAATGATTATGTAGAAAATGATACTAGCTAATAACTGTTTTATTAGGTAACTGCATCCACAGCTCAATGTATACAAATTAGAATAATAACAGAAAAAATACAATGACGCCCACAAGGCAGTGGCGGACCAATAAATGAATTATTCTACAGTCTGATTTTGGTTAATCTGTTTAAATGTCTGGTAAATTGAAATAAAAGTACAATTGATTTCTGATATATTGGATACTTCGTGAGAGTATGACGGTTACTCCAAAGAATGGATACAAATAATTGGAGAAACAGAGAGAGGTGATATGGTGAGAGGAGTAACACACTGCGGGTAATCTTTCTACCATTTATTTTCACAAGTCTTTATTTAAACAGACATTTCCTTTTTCTGGACAATAATGGTCAATAGCAATTTGTCTTTATCTGACAATGTATGCTTTCTGTGTGAGTAGAGTCGACCAGGACGTCATCTCGATTGAGAAGGTTCTAGTCACTAATGTATTCAACATCTCAAGAGGGAGTAAAGAGTCCATTCTATTCAGTCACAAACAATAGCAAAGGCTGAAGAAAGGGCGATAACTCCGTATAATATTCTTTGTTTTTGCATTTTTTGTTGTGTTTGTTTTTTCATCAGTTAGAACAGATTTAAAGCCGAATTCATAAAACATCTGAACTGAATAGGATTTTCGCAAGGTTGTACTTAAATATACAACGTTTTCTCGCAGAAACAGCATTTTCAGCAACACTGTAAATATGACTTAATATTGACAAGTATACATTGCATATGAAAACATTCGAGATATATTGCGTTAAAGTGAATGGTTTGTTGTGTATTCCAGCTTACACTACGTCTGTGGGTTTTTTGTTTTGTATGATAAATTGTATACCGACTGAGAGTGAGACTAAAAATGAGTCGGCTCTCATGAATGACTATAGCAGCGCGACACAGCCGGGTGAGCATACTATGTGCCGCTAAGAGACAGAAACACACTGCCTTTGATTAGACAAACGAGAAAACCCTTATCTCGGTTATTGTTTTCCTTTGTCGCAGTTAGCTTATGCAGCATACAGGCTCGCCCTACAACATGTGTTTTAATTAAAAATTCCATCAGTACCGATAGAGAAATCAGCGTTGAGTGTATTTTCACCTAGCAATGATTTGACCAATGTTTTATTCCACATAATGCATAAGCATCGTCCCGTGATATTATAATATATATTAGTATCACACCGTCTTACATATTATATCATATATCACCACAGTGCATTATAATGTAAATATATATTTAGATTCAGATATGTTCATGACGTAAGCAGATATGTGTTCCTTTCCACAATAGGTGTCAGGTACCTGTATTTGTGGATAATAATGACACATTTGAGTGTGAGATTATGTCTGTATCACACTACATTCTAATGACAGATAATTCTGAAGTATTTTCATCTACCTAACAGAATTTCTTTCTGCAATCGATCCTTGTAGAAAGGTTTTGATAAGTTTAAAGCGTTATTATTGGCGGTCACATACTTGATATAATTTTCAGTTCTACGAACATCGGAACATACACCATCCAGGTAGAAATGTGCTGAAATGATAACTCCATGGAGAGACCCGCAGTTTATTGCCACTGCATATTTAGATTTACTAAACCATCTTCTACAATGAGTTTACAGAGAGCACAAATTTATTTTTAAATCGAGGTATATTGATAAAATATAAATCAGTTCACTAGTCAATGGAACATGGAATACATTGCGCTTTGTTTATATTCTGGTTTTAATATTTTTTTAATTTTCAAAAATAATCCGACATAAATAGTAATAATGAATTCCTCATTCTTTATTATTTGTGTGGAAAGTCTAATATCCTGATAAATATATTAATATTTGATGACAGGTAAGCTTGAGATGGTATATGAATGGTTATCTTTAGATATATCTTTAGAGCATTGTCAATAGCAGCGTATCATCGCATGGGTCAACGCCTCTTTTTTATTTTATTCTACAGCAGACTACTGGTCAACGCAGTTAGTCATGCCCTTTGGCCGGCACGCGACGCTTAGTCTTGACACCCGTAAAAAAACTGACAAGTTTTTTTGTCTTTCTTCACCTTTCTGCCTAATTAGAGCCACATCTTCATTAATCATAAAAAGACCGGTCAGTAAGGGTGAGTAGCCGGGGCCAAACTCAGCGGGGATGGAGTAAATGACCAGGTAAAAGTCCAGTGGTTAAGATGTATACCCGGACAAGGAGAGGGGAATGGTCAGAGCGTGTGGTCGGCGCCGTTCTCATGGTATCCGGACAAACGCCAAACACCCCGACCACTAATTTTTGTCTCAACTAGCCAGCAATTAAGTGGCCATGAAAGAGCAAAGAAAGACAAAAAACGAGAGGGTTGAGAGTGACACATGACTGAGCATCGCGGTCCAACTGTGGTAATCATTTCTAACTGAGAATCTAACACAGAACTTGTCAAATTAAAACTTAAAGTGTTTCTTTTAGCACCCGACTCAATGAAGCGTACCAAGTCAGTGACTGTGTTTTCAATAAAGGAGACCACACTACCCATCAGCAGTATATAAGAGGTGAAATCCGCGGACTAGCAAAGGACAATGAATGGCTATATGCCACACATTGAATGTAGAACTGTATGTTTTGTTGTAGCTGATTAAGCTGGTGACATTTTCATTGAAATTCACTCGTCTCTGTTTCACGAGCAAATGAATTGTTTGTAACATGTGTCAACAAGTCAAGGAAGCTGATTAGTCGAATAGAATCAGTCCACCATGAAATCGCACAGTTCTGATATTCATTTTCAAACTAACACTGCTTATTGAGATTGGGATAGCTTGGTTTTCAGAAAAGAAAGGATGATAGCTTTTTTCAAATAAAGATACATATGCTACTGGTATATTATATTATTGATATTAACACAGAAATAAATAAAACAAATAGATGAAATAAATAAATAAATAAATAAATAAATAAAAAATGAATGAATGAGCGAACGAATGAATGAATGAATAAATGAATGAATGACTGAATGAATGAATGAATACAAAATAAATAAATTAATAAATTAATCGCTCGCTCGCTCGTTCGCTCAATCAATCAATAAATCAATCAAGCATCCGTTGTTAACCGATATTTCATGATTAGCTTTCTTTGCGTCATTTCATAAGTTGTGGGTCTCCAGTTCCTGTCCGCCTTAATAGTTCCTGGGTACTCCCTATTAAACAAAACATAGATTTACGATGATCTTATTTACAGTCACGGTCATGCAATGGAAAATAAAATACACAGAAGAGGATTAGTGTAAAACATCTTAATCTGTTTGTTTGTTTGTTTGAAGAATGAATGCTAAAGCTTTATTCGCTTGTTTCCAATGCATATTTTAAAGCCTCTGACTTCTTTGACGAACCTTTTTATATTGTTTTCTTGATTGGTCGTTGAGCGGGTTGTGATAGTTAGAGTAAATTCTATTGTGATGGAGGAGTGTAGCTAACAGCCCTAGTTAAGTGAATCTTTGAAATCTTCTGTTTTCAAAATCCCCTTATATACGCCGGGAACAGATTGAGTTGGGTTGTTGACGCCTCTAGCTACATGATGAGGGGGCACTTCCTTTACTCTTCTCTCCCTCTGACAATCTGCTCATTACAAGTCGTTAACAGAATTCACGGCAAAAACACTCACTTATCCTCGTCGGCTAAATGCTACACAGATGTCACTGAGGTACAAAGTTAAAAACAAGAGCGAGAAATAAAACGGCATTAAAACAAGAGTGAATAATCCCCTGGACAATCTGTTGTGGAGTTTGTGCGCTTTAATGCCTAATTTGTCGGCTAATTAGAAAATTTAGTTATGAAGAAAATCTGTAATAGCTAAAGGCCATGTAAGCTCTGTGGATAAGGTTTGGTCACTGGCTGTGACCGGGGGGATGGGGTCCACATCCTTAGTGATTAAATCAGCCAGAAAACACAAGCACAATTCACCCCCCTAACCCGTTTAGAGATCTGAGGGAACCACTTATGTACCACATTCACAACAATTAACGCTTCAGTTGCTACCTATGAATGGAAGCAGAAACAATATGTTCATAAAAATATTACCCGAGTGTAAGATTGTCGTGTGGCTTACAGGCTAAATTAACTCCATTGTCTCTCTTTCTATGTATATACTTATAAATGATCTATATTACTTAGTAATGAAAATATAATTCGTCCAACAGCTCAATTGTATTTCCATTAAACATCGTCAGAATTCATATTGTTTCATCATAGGTATAATCGTGTTAACAATAAACATAGCAATACTGCTTCAGAGATGTTTCAAGGCTTTCCAATTTTGACAAGCGGTTGATTACTGCATAACTTTTTTTTTATATAAAATAGATACTCTTTTGTGATGAATACATTTAAACTTTGATGTATTTTTTTTTTCACTTTAGGACAACACGAAATAAATAATATTTTAGATGCTGGTTGTTAGGCCTTAATAGTTTGATCGATTATACTAGCTGACTATACAATTAAAACATTGTACGCCTTGGAGAGGAGCGTGGGGGGGGTGACGACGATCGGTCGATGGTCAACCAGCCTTTTTTTGGTACAGAAGATACGTGGGTATGGCTTTGACGGAATGACATTGGATTGAAATTTTGGGATGCGGGAGAAGACGAGAAGATTCCATGAAATTGCTGAGTAAACCTGTGGTTCTCGTGGTCTGTGATAGATCAGATAGTGTGAGTGTGACACTTGACATGATGTCCCGGGGCACGATTTAATCCAACACCTCCGACGGGAACATATGTTAGTCTCGCGTCTACAGGGAGACCTTTCCTATTGTAGTGTGTGTTGTAGTGGTGGCTGGTCATTGTTCGTGTGTCCGGTAAGCAGACCGCTGTTATAGGAACCTTCACACGGGCACTGCCAGATATACGAGCACCGTCGTGATACCATTAAACTCAGAACACAGCGAAATTTCTGGATAATCTTTCACTTGTCCAAGATTTACTGTCTTTGTCAGATTTGACGCAATTAAAAATACGACGTTTCTAGCTAGCTTTGGGCTAAAATAAATAGTTAGGCCCACAATATTAGTTTTCTCTGAAACCATAAATCATTCGCCAAAATATACACCGATTCATTCATTTCAAACTGATTCATAACCCAGATTTTATACCAAAAAAAAAAAAAAAAAAAAAAAATCACCAAAACAAACCAAAAAAGTACGGAAGCGTGGAGCAGTGGAACGGGCAATACGGAAC
>JAVFBW010166256.1:0-20888 GCA_034783835.1 Mopalia ciliata
AGACACTAGTAACTGTGTTGAAACGTCGTGAGAAATATTAAAGACGTTTGACATCCATAAAAATGTGTTATCACTTGTTTTGATCATCTACAACTTCTAAAATGCCACTTAAACAAGATTATATTCTAGGTTGGAGACAATGATAAAAGTCTTACTCAAATTTCGCGTTTTCCTCGCTGTCTGCATCTGTGGCTGAAAAGTTTGCAAGTAAAGTTCCTACAGTAATGTTCTCATACAATCGGGCTGAGATAGAGGGTGGTGTGAAGACTGGTTTATTGTCATTATAATCTTCCACTCTTACTTCGATATAGGCAAGAACTTTGTGATTAGGGCTTGGCACATCATCCACACTCACAGTCACATTGAAAACACGTAATTCTGGATTCTCATAATCAATTTTCTGCAAAAAAAATAAATAAACAAAAATTAAAATAAGAAAATAAGAAAAAACTCAAACCAACCTCTTATACAATTATTCAGAAAATATTGACTACATATAAATAGTACATCAATAGGCATCTACAAATTGGTCTCTCTACGTGAAAGGGAATTTGATTATCCTTTGGACACTTCCTGACTATCAGTCTGCTTTTAGAATTAAATGTATCAAGTGGTGTTTAGATTTGTTTGTTTGTATGATTAGGGTTTAATACTGCACAGCAGTGTTTAGAGAAATTAAGCCTTGGCTTAAAAATACTTGGCAGCAAGGCTGCCAAAGAGCTCACCTGTTCCGCCAACGAAAGGGAAAGAATTCCTTTTGCCATAACGGTAAAAATGCAAAATCATTTAATATCTATGCATAAAGCCTGTTAAGAGTAATTAATATGCATTAATATGCATTAGCTAATATGTATAATATGCATTAGCTGAACTGACAACAACCGTCTCCCCCCATGTTGTGTGACATTTGTCCAAAATTTCATGACAAATAAGCTATTCAATTTGGAGAAATGGTGTTTAAAGTAAATTTAATTGAAAAGCTTATTAAAATAATAATATGCATATAATACCTGAACAGAAAACATCCCTCTCCTATCATAATGTGGAACATTTAACCAAAATTTTAGGAAAATCGGGCTATTCAATATGGAGTTATGGTGTTTAGTGCAAATTTACTTAAAAAGCGGCTAAACAAAATAATATGCATATAATTAGCTGAACAAACAATATCCCTCTCCTCTCATGTTGTGGAACATTTACCCAAAATTTTAGTATAATCGGTCTATTCAATTTGGATATATAGTGCTTAACGCAAATTGTCAGCCATTTTGTAAAAAACAATATCACCTAACTAGCATAATTAATATTCACAGAATTTTTTATTATGTCTTCCTTTCCTGTCAGGCAAACTGTGTATAAAATTTCAGAAAAATTTCATTGTAGAAGCCTTTACATAGTTGACGCTAGGGGTATGACATAAGCTCTCCTTACTTCGTACAGGTGAGCTAAAATCGCACTGAAGGATTTGGTCACTTTAAACTATCAAGCTCTAACAGGACATTATAAATCATTTTACCTATAGCAAGTTCTTTATTTCAAAGATTTCCAAACACTGCTGGAATTTTTAAAGCATATCCACTAACAAACGGACAGCAAGCAAATTGAAAGGGTGAAGAGGATTGCTTCAGTTTTCACTGCGTGTGCTCTGTTAAACTATCTCTTATCTGTTCCCTTAGAGTCACCTTCAATAAGGCCTTTGAAACAACTGTTTGAAGTTACTGTCAAAGACAATTGTATGCAGGAAAATAATCTGTTATGTACTTCTGAGAGTGTTAAAGAGTAAATTGCTTAATTCGATTTGATTTTTTTTTTTCAAATAAATCTTATTATGTGTGTGTTAAGGGTAGTAACTGAATTGACCTGGGTGAATATCTAGATGACAGACTTACAGAAGTTTTGAAGACACTCAGTAATCCTTCGTTTGTCGCATTTAGTGTGACCATTTTGAAGTACTCTTTATCCTTATTTTTCTCTAAACTATAAATGAGTTGAGCGTTGATTCCCTCGTCACTATCGGAGGCTGTCACTGCTATAACAGTCGCATCTTCGATGAGATTTTCCGACATTCTTGCTTTGTAAACTGTTTGGCTGAAGACTGGTTTCTGATCATTGATATCTTTTAACCGGATGGTTATTTCTTGATCCGTCGGTTGTGAAAGTGCTGTCCGGGGACCCTTGTCTACAGCTCGTACTGTGATGGTATAACTGGGTTGCTTCTCTCGGTCCAGAACACTAGCATTGGTAGTCTTAATGTTGATTTGTCCAGATGAACTATCAATTTCAAATATATCTAATCCATTGGCTTGTTGTTGTCCTACAATACTGTAAATCACCTCTGCATTTATACCATAATCATTATCCACAGCGTTTACAGCAAACACATGAGATCCAGACACTAAAAAAAACAAAAACACAGCATACAAATGTCACAATTATCATCAACATATACAGTCAGTGCTAAATGTTTGTTTGTATGATTGGTGTTTCACTTATAAGTCAATGGATTGTCCACTTCACACTGTATGTACACAGCCTTATTTTACTTTGAAAAACCGGGAGGAAACCTTGTAACCTTGTTTTGGTAGGTTTATGTTTGTTTTGTTTGTTTGATTGGGGTTTAACATCGTACTCAAGGGTATTTCACTTATGTGACGAACTGCCAGCCCAACGTGTGAAGGAAACCACCCTCAATACCACTGGCAACAAACAAAGACCGCACGGGACAAATACAGGACGACAACAACAGGACGCAATACAGACGTCACAAACAGATCGGCTTCCTGTTCCCCTTTAGCTCTGAGAGCACCAGAGCAACATGAAGCTTTCTCCAAACACCCGCTTGGTAGGTAAAATAATGTTATATTCAAGAGTGTTTCAGCAACAGATTGACAACACTTAGACTGCCGCACTAAAATATGGTGGAATAAAGGGAGAAATTTTATTGATTTGTTTGTTTGATTGGGCTTTAATTCTGTACCATGATGGTGTGCCAGCCCAAAGGATGAAGGAAACCACCCTCGAGGACACTGGCAACCACAGGACAACCACAGGAAGTAAGACAAGAGCTCTGAGAGCACCAGAGCAACAAGAAGCTGTCTCCCAACCCTCTGCCCCACATGATTGACCGAGTCATATCATATGCCTCCCAGATATAGCGGAGGTCCACTGGGTTGTATTAGGACTGATTGAGGGTACACTTACAAGCTGTATTGTGCTCAAACACGGACCCCTCTAACAAAGTGGGGTCAAACTTTGGACTGTTGTCATTGATATCGATGGGAAACACACGGACATAGGACACCCCGGTACGCTTGTTAGTCTGTGTCGGCTCATCCACAGCCAGAATGTTGAACTCATAAATTTCTCGTCCATCTGGCTTATCTCGGTCAAGGGGTCTAGTCACGGTTATCTGCCCTGTTTTACGATCAATCCTAAATGTTCCATCATCAGACAGTCGTCCATTTAAACTGTACTCAATATCATTGGGTCTCTCAGTGTCAGGATCAGTAGCTGTAACCTATAAATTTAATAAGAAGAAATTTCCAAAATTCATTCATTGGGTTTTAATTCAATTTTAGTTAATAACTTTAGTTAAAGATAAAAAAAAATAGGTCAAATTAAAAAATGTACTCTTCCCTGTAACCCTCAATAAATACTGTACACAAATATCTTATACAAAAAAAAATGCACATCATTTTAATATTTAAAAATAAAGACAAAAAATAAATAGTAAAATTCTCAAATAATTTAGATAATAAATCATAAAATGATTAAACTGTTTATAAATTGGATATGTAGACTATGTACTAATTAATTAATAATAATTTCATTGAAATTTTGAAGTTATGAGAAAAAGTTATATATTATGTTGAATAAGTATTCTACCAGTAATTGACACTAGCACAACTAACATGTGAAGCGTTTCCATTATGTCAGAAAGTTCCTCCAGTGTTAAGTAAGAACGGCACCACTCTCCGAAGAAACTACCCTTAGCTTCTAGCTAAGTAAAAACATTTTTTATTGATTAAAAGCATTCTGTTATATATATATATATATATATACACACACAAATATCTGGCTAAATGTAGATGACTAACTAAGCATCGTAGATAGGCCGACATATCTAGCACTCAAACATTGTTCAAATATAATAAAATGGTATTGCAGTACAAAAATTAAGTACCCGTTTCAGCACTTATCCATACAAAATGTAGCAAAATTAACAGTTTAAGTTTAATAAAAAGAAATCCTTAATACCCACCGTAACAATGACTTGCACCCGTGTATCGTTTTCATATATGTTCCTGACCTCATAAGGATTTTGGGTGAATGTGGGAGCATTGTCATTGGCATCTTTGACTGTAATTTCCATATAGGCAGTGTCGTGGTAGACTCCATCATCTACTCGTACGCTGATGTTATAAAACTGAGAACAAAACAGACAAGGCATAATCAACATTTTGGTAAATTTTTGGAAACCACCCTCGACAGAACTGGCAAGAAAAAAATACAGGACGGGACAAATACAGGATGACAAAAACATGCCCCCTTTATCTCTGAGAGCACCAGGTAACATGAAGCTCCCTCCAACCTTAACAAAATTGAGAGGCTGATGCTATAGGTCTAGGCGATATTCAGACACATTTCCTTATATATCCTTGATGTATTCAACCCATTAATGACATCAGTACAACCAAAATAAATGTTTGCTATGTTCGAAATTTAACCTTCCTCCAATATAAAGTAGAGACAGCTCTGCTATCCTCCAACAAAACTACCTTTTGTCTAGATGCAAATACGTTTGTCGTTCAATTGTATATTTAATCAACAGAGATATAAGATGGTTTAGTATAAAAATACATCAAATGGGAGTTTAAAATTATCCTTAAAGTTATATCAACAAATCCAGTAAGCAATCAAATTAACAGAGCAGCAACTCACAACAATTAAATGTCATTTGTTTGTTTGATTGGTGTTTAACATCATACTCAAGGGTATTTCACTTATATGACAACGGACACAAATACAGAACATCACAAACAAATCTGCTTCCCATTACCTCTGTGAACACCAGGGCAACAAAAAGCAACCTCTTTTCTTGCCTCTTACGATCGACCGAGGGAGTATTCTGCAGGCCCATGGCCCACCCACTCCCTCACCGGGCAGCTAGGAGCGAATTCATTGATAAGTTAACCCGGATTTCTAAGTAAAGACACTCAAGCATTCTGATGCTAGCCTGCAGGGTCAATACCAAATTTATTATACTATATCTGAATAAAATGTCTTTATACAGGTTTGAATAATTTAGGGTAATTTTAACAATTCTGTCCATCAACAGTATGATTGTATAACATCCTAGTAGTGCCAAAAGTACAACACAAATCAGTTCTGGTGTTTTTGTATGGCAGCTAATGATTGTCCTTGGCTGTTAATTACCTGGACATTCATATCAGATGTAAGCCTGGTATCTTCACCAAGTGAATTGGTATGCCATCATATGAGTGAAATAACCCTAATCAAACCATCATTAAATATACAATCTTTTACTACTAACTAGGTAATTTTTTATTTATTTATTGGCCCTCAATAGAATCTAAGCTGTAAAAATACGAGACAGAAATTAAATGACATAGGTGATGGACAACATGCAAAAAATATAAATAACTGTTGGATTGACTGATTGACTGATTGATTCAGGTTCTACTGATATGACCACGTGCCAGCCTATAAATGTGTGAAGGAAACCACACTCAACACCACTGACAACAAACAATCACTATACAAGGCAATCAGAAGACGTAATACAAGGTCATCACAAACAGGTTGGCTGTGTTTTCCACCTTAGCTCTGAGAGCACCAGGGCAACAGGAATATCCCCCACACACTCCCAGAAGGTATTGTAGATGGCCAGTTAGTTGAATAATCATTTAATTTACATCTGTTGTAGCAAACATTGTTCATGGTCGCTTTCTAAACACCACAAAATGATTTGAAATGTTTGACAGAATTACCTGTATTAGTGGATGAGAGGGCTGCAGTGACGCGTGTGACTGGCTGCACTGAATGAACAACGCTGTCAGTAGATGCTGTAGTAATCAATGGCTTGCTGTCACTACTGGTAAATGTGACCGCTGTTGTCACAGATACCGTCGATGTCACTGGTGTCCTCGATTCCGAGGTTGGTTTATCGATATCTTTTATGTCCGCATTATCTAGTTTGTTTTCTGTAAGCTTCCTGCCCTGAATAACAGCTTTTGGTTTTGGCACATCCTTGGCTTCACAGATTGTTTCTGCAGTACATTTCTTTTGTGGTGAAGCAACCCTTTTATCACATGCAGACCCATCAGATGTATTTTTGTCCGTTTTATCAGACCGTGGTAAAACTACTCCAGTCTTGCTGGGAACTTTGGTATTGCTTCCTGATGCATCTTTCTTAGCCTTGTTTTGCTTACTTGTGCTCAAGTCTTTTGGCACAGTGCTCTCTCTCAGCTCTTTTTTACTATCACTGGACACAGATTTTTTCTCTCGTTTTGTTTCGGAAGGTTTTGCCCCTGAACTGTTCTTTGCACTGTCATTAGATTTGAATGCTCCCGGTTCTGCTTTGATGCCATGGCGCTTGGAAGAGGATACACTGGATCCTCCGGCAGACTCCACGGCCTGGGAGAGTTTTTCTAACGAGGATTGTCCATCAGGTTTTCCCTCTGGTAATGGCGCTGGCAGTAGGAGTGTTTCTGGTGAATGGAGGCCTGCACTGTACATAGCGGGCTGACCACCAGGCATCGACAAACCAGGGTAACTAGGATCTACAAAACACAGTGACAGTTCAAGGTTAATATTGGAAATTCTATTTAACCATGAAATGCAGTACAGCTATGTAAAAACATCAATGGGTGGCTACAGGAGTGAATGAACTGTAACTTACGTATCGGTACCTGTAGCATTTGTATTATCCAAGTTGTATCAAATAGTGTGCATTGTTGTCAGTACATGAGTACAGGAAAACTGAATAATGAAATATGTGCATACAGAACTTATATTCATTTTACTGGAACATAAACCTGAATATTACCCAGATATTTGAACTATTAACTCAACAAACACAGGACATATCAGTATAAATATGGAATATTTTAGAATACCCATATATTATATATCTACCAAACTGGCCATTAGCACCAAAACCAATATCAGATGATAATGAACAAGACAGTAGGTCTAATGGTCACCCATCCTTCTCATCTCATACATAAACTATACATGTATATAATAGATGTGAGTCTGAACAGAATCTCAATACATGCTCACATATTACACAATACAGTATTTATCTGTTTTTTTTATTACTACCTAAGCCTGACTATTGTAGCAAACCAATCAATATATCAGTGGGAATATATTTCTAACAATTTTACGTAAATATTTACTTTAAAAGACCTCCGTGCAGAAACATTCTGATTCTTTTATATAAATATATCCGGATTTTTGCATTAATTGTGTTTTTACTTTAATGGCTTTTGTGGGCAAATCAGCCTACTGATTTTTTTTTTCATTCTAAAGAAAATCAAGCACTTGAAATATGGTAAACAAATTGTCCATACACAAATAATAAGAATGGCTGATAGTACAGTTCTATCAGGGCAGTAGGGCTGTTATCCAAGCAGGCTGGACAAGGTGGCCGAACCAACCCAGGTCATTGTAGTGAAGCAGTGAAGCCTATGTTCTATCCATGTTTGCCACACTATAGCCAATGAATGTTTAACACATCATGTTTACCAATGTTTTGTGTTTGTGCATGAATGACCTGCACATTGTCAACTATTACTAGATTATGTAAATATCCTAATAATTATTCATACAGGTTTTTACAATTTTGTTCTTCATTAGTGTGTAATCTAGAAATACTGCAACTTCAATATTTAAAATAAAAACAGAAAATCTTTTAGAAACAGAATAATACACAACTTAGAGTTTACCATATTCGACTTTTGTTTTGTGTCCCTATACATTTAACCGAAGAGTGTCTTGTTGACCAGTCCCCACCAATACTGCCCATAGGTGAGCATGAATCGCTAAGCTGGCCTTAACAGCCTACATGTTCATGTCTGACCATATAACATTGTACCCATGGCCAAATTGACACATTTAGTTTTATACCTATGGAATGAGTACCTAAGCAACCATAACAATACACAAGTTGCTATGGAAACGAAGCTTTATCTTATGACATACAAATGTTTTCTGTTAAACTAACATTCATAACAAAAGATGTATCAGTATTACTGATTGTCCTGCTAGAGAAGTAATTGCTAGTCCTGTCTGTATTGTAAGCAAACTACTCACATGTCAAAAGATGACATTTGTCAGTGTCAAAATTTCACATTTTTTTTTCTTACATGTAAATTTAAATAAATACTGATTCAAATATCTTTACTAGAGATTGAAACCACAGAAACAACCTGCATAAGCTGTATGTTTCCAAATTGAATGGTCACCGCAATGTACCATACAAACAGTCAGTATCTCGATGTGAAGAGCAGATGCAGGTTAAACGAGCTTCCTTTCAGTTTTTAAATTATAACCCACAATAATCTTTGAATGGTTGCGTTATTTCACAATCATGTAGAACATTTAACAAAAATATATTATATCCATAATTCACCGATTTTAAGTAATCTGTATCCCTGTGAATGTGTTATAAATTTTGTGAAAAATAAATTTTAAATATTTTTTTAAAAGAAAAACAATTAATATCTTGTTATTATGAGAAGAGAAAACAATTGCTGTTATTATAATTCAGGTGGCTTGACTACTACATTAGGCACTCTCACCAAGGCTCAAGAGATGGTTCACCAAACAAAACACCCTATATATATATTGGAAATTTGCTTATATATTTTGAATGTGTGAAACAGAGGTTTTTTATGAAGTACTATAACTCACTTAAGTATGTGAATTATTTAGGTTTGATGCCGTGTCAGAATGTTATGTTTACAATGCATGTATTACGCTGATCAAAATCATATCTAAAAATATATATTTTGTCTAAATTCATTACATAGTTTAAAAAAAACTATATCGACAGCTCGTTTATAATTTTTTTTTTTTTTAAACAAAAGTAATCATGTTGACGAGATTTATAAGATAGCGTTTTAAACCAAAGTATTAATATTTTTAAAATAATAAAAGTTTAATAAGGGAAATAATGTTGTCATGACTACAAATAACTTCAGTTCTTGACTTACCGGTTCAATTAAAATTTGTATATAATTATTTTACATTTTTTTAATTTAAAACAAAATTTACAATGAGCATGTAGTGTCTACCTTTTTCATTTTTGAGCTATGCCAAATATTTAAACAAAAGAAGTAAGTGTTTCATATAGAAATACTAACCTGGGACATATAATGGAAGGGATTGGATATTCCATTACATATCGCAGTCCCAACGTATAAAATCACTGGATAATAGTCTGTACAGCGTTGCTAGTACTGACAGGTAAATATAACTGTCTGGCATAATAGAAAAGCTGTCACTACAATTCTCCAGTTTTTAAAAATACTCCACGTATTCCAATTTTTTATTTTTTTATTTTTTTTTTGAAGGGGTGGGGGGGGGGGGATATTGTTTTTCAAATGTGTTTTTTTTAATTCCACAAGAAAATAATATAGTAAGACTGGCTTGCTATCTTTATTATGTACAATTGTGCTAGTAGGAAACTGACCTGTAACGGAAACGTACATGAACGAAATGAACATTTGGTCTGACCTAGTTTTTTTAATTAGTATTCACTACTACATAAACTAAAGTAACAGGGTTCATTGTACTTCCTTCCTTTTCCTATAAGCCTCTTACCGGTTCGAAGATCGTAGATTCGATGGTAGGGGGACTGTGCCTGAGCCAACGCGGCCGCCGCAGCATGAGACGGATATAAGGCGGCCATCGGATCTGCACCGTGTAGCAGCGGCAGGTAAGGAGAGTAGACGCTGTTAGCCAGGCTGTACTGCCGAGCCAAATCTGAAAAATACAAAATCTTGAAATGTAAACGGTAAAAAAAAAATCTCACAATTGACTATTCATAAAGATGTCATTCACTCACATTTAATAGAATAATAAATGATCGTTTACTTTGTTTTTCAGCACCATGTGAAGAACATGGCAGGGGCCTACAAGTACACACGCCAACATGAAAGAACTTATTTCGCTCATAAAAAGGACAAGCTTATAACGAACCTAATGCACGCGACATATGAAACATGCACGCAAATTTCCTTCAACCAAAACTATACATTCATGAATATTTTATTCAGAAAGTGTTTACTAAATGAAAGCAAAATACCGGTTGGGTAAATATTTTATTTCCTAAAAAAATATTTTCCACTTGTCGGCATACCCAGCAAAAGCTAATAAATTAACAAAAAGCACACGAAAAAGAAAGTAACTGAAACTGCTTAATTAAGCGTACCAGATTCCATTAAACATTTGAAATATTTCTGAATCATGTTATAAATAAATGATATTTGAGACAATGTGTTTATCTCCTATTTCGTGCTCTCAAACGGAGTTCAAATTTCTGGACAGCTTTATAAACATATCAAGGGTAACGTGTTGTCATGAGCCAAATAGAATATTACGACGAGCTAGACGTTTCTCATTAACCCTATATCCCATGAAACACAATTTCGGTATATACCCATCGTATTTATTCTTATATCCGTATTTATTTATTTATTGCCACTTTGCCTAATGTTGAATAAGTTGTTTATTTACTTCAACATTCTTGTCTTTACATAATCTTAAGAAAATAGGAAGATAAAAATAAACAAAATAGATGAAACATGACCAGTTGAGGAATTCATTATTCAACCGTATGTGGACATTAAACAAGTGACGATATCTGATGACGGATTGAATGACCTTTCGGGGAGAATAGCTAGAGTTTGGGTATGGTTACAATTCTGACCTAAACTCATTGCTCTAATCCATATATCAGAATAAGCAATAAGCATACTTGTTTTAATACAAAAAACTTGGGCCTTTAATTCACTGATAGGTCATTATAATATGCACAGGATCAATTCCACCAAAACATTCACAGATTAATATATTTATAAAACTACGATAAAAGAATAAATAAACACACAAAATGGAACATTAATGCAGGAATAATGCATACAGAGGAAGTCAAATAGCGAAACATTGCTTTTGTTATAATAAGAAATTTTAATTATTATTAATCTATCTGTTTTCGTTTCTTAACAAGTTTTTTTCATTTAGTAGTATACCGTAAAATCCGTTAGAGGTAAACTTATCAAACATTAAAAATACTGCAGGACATTCAAACTAACGGATAAGTTTCCCATATGTGTACATATTATATATGTATATTGAGTTTTATGCTTCATACGGTGACGAGTACCTGAAAGCTAGACGGTAAACACATCATATATGGCGTAACCAGGCGTCAAGGTCTGGCAAAGTGAAACCATATTTTCAAGACAAATAGTTTAATTTCCGATTAAAGTCGAATTACCCGCATCGTGGTGTCACAAGCATTGTTTCGTCGCGTCGCCATAATATCAGGAATAGAAGGCCGGGTTTCCCAGCTGTGAAGTCGCTTACATTATAAGAGTATAGATCAAGCTCGAGTGAGCTGAAACTCATTGCCTTCATCCCCGCCACATTTTCACAATCGGAAATGTCTGTCCGTTAAAAACTGATTGATGCCAATTTACTTCCTCTATGCAAACTGACAGTACTACATCTGGCAACTCGGCTCCTAATAAAATCATTCATTTCAACATTTAAGCGCTCGTTGGTTACTTACGGCGACGCCGGGCGAGCCGCGGTTCGTTACCGCCGTCAAATAACACAAGAGCCCCCATACTTCATTTGTGTCATCTACGAGTAAAACGATAGCACGCATAGCTCATCGTAAAAAAAAAAAAAGTATTTTGTGCATAGATTAACGGTATTTGTTATAAACAATTCTTTTTTCTCATAGATTCAAAATTAAAATCTGTAATTGCAAAACAAAAGGAGGAACTCCAAAATAACAACGTTTACATATAGGTCCCTTTCCGCGAAGGATAAACACAGCACTCCTTATTGACCAAGACTCGCACAGGAATAAAATACACATGGAGAGTTAACTAATTTTCAGTCGATATAATAGCTACCTTATTTGTTTAATAATTGAAACCAGATTTTTCGCTTTGGAGGCAACAATATAACAAGTGTGTAAAGTGTAATGTGTATGTATCTTATACCTAATTCATTTTTCCACTGGTTGCAAAAGTAGATTAGACAAAGTCAAGATTTCAAAGTACTCTATTCACTCAAAATAATGTCCTCTTTCGTGTGTTATAAAAAAATCTGGTTCAGTTAACGACTTGGAGATTTACAATGGGTTTTCGTCGAATTCATGAAGCATGTTATATTGGCAAATTACAGCTCACTGATCAAACCATGGAATAAAAGTGGTAGAGGGTCATGGGTGCGCCCGTCTTTAGCTATTGACAGCGGGTAGTAATTCTTTTTCCATTTCCGTTACGTCCAAGAAAAGCTTCTCTCGGGGAAGCCTGATAGGTGATGTCAGAGGGCTTCTTGCTTTGTGGACTCCCGTCGCGTGGGCTCATCTCCACACTTTGTCCTGGGGCGGAGCGACCACGCTCGAAAGCCGGCCCGACAGCTCTCCTACTGTGAACCATTCGCCGACTTGAACTGTTTCTGACGAGGCCTTGCAATTTCATAGCCACTCAATTCACTTGTTCTGACGGAGCGTTTTATCTCGATCAGCTTCAAACAAGATTTCCAAAGGAATAAAAAGAGAGTATACTAAAGAAGTGGCTTACACACGAACAATAGAGCTGGATTCGATCATATTTGATCAAACTTCCACACCGCAATACCACTTATACCAATCCATACCAGGCGTGTTTGACTTTAAATTTTTCACGGAAAAAAAAAACCCCTACTCTACTATTGCAATGTTTTACACTTTGGATATTTTCCTCGGGCTGTAACGAAAGTTAAACTTGTGTAATATGTTTCTGTGCTGTGTCGTATATAGGAGTGAAATGATAGTGATCGGAGACAAACAGCTATCGAACAAAATGCTATGTATGTTGTTCCTGATCGCGTCATTCATATATGAACTCCAATTCCACCCCAACGAAAACATTCTAAGATTTTAAAAGATATGTGAGCAATCACATTAAAAGAGTGCATTTTATTACAGATATTTGTACAATCATGGTATGGGGAACGGCTCATAGTTTGAGTTCACTTTCTAAGCTATGGGGTTACTATCCTACAGCAGTCTAACACGTCTAGGGGCTGATTTATTGAAAAATATTAGTGCAAAAAACTGCACCAAATGACCTTATATAATTCTATCGATTACGAATAAGTTATGGAGAAAATTATTGTGATCCTTTCTCAGTTATGGCCAATCTCTCACAAAACACTCAGAAATCCGCACACATTTTATTCCATTAAAATACGAAGATACAAAAGGCACAAAATATATTTATCTGAGCTCGACAGCATTGGGATCGAATTTAGCAGAGATTAAATAATATATCGTTTGATGGTGATAAATTAAATACCATTAAATGAATACACCCGATCCCGTTCAACTTCGGGAATAATTATATTCAACGTCAAATCGGTATCTGTGTCCATAAACTTATATTTAGCATGTTTAAATTGCAAGAGAGAAATCAACTTACTTTTTAAAGAAATTTAAAAAAGAGTATATCTGTTTTACTTGACAACGTAAAATGCCTGTCAGGCAAACCGTGTTCTGGTAAGAGCTTAATTGAAAGTTTCAAGTTAGTCAACCCATTTTTAAGTTAGGACATTCTCAAGATTTGGGTAAATAGTACAATTTAAATTGGCAGCTTCATTCGAAGGTTTAATTAAGTTGATGGCTTGGTGTTTTATGCTGCAGGTAACTGCAAACTGCACGTAGAAAGAGGGCCCAGCTAGAATTTAGTTAAAGGAATTCCCTTCCATTGTCCCAACAAGTTAAAGTTACAGTATAATATCATTGCATCAACTTTTTTACAAGTTAGTATGTCCACAGAATAAACAGCCAGCATGACTTATATCTGCCATATTGTTGCGCCTGATGGCAATAGGAGAAACATACATTATAATTTGATTTCCCTGTCTTGACAGGAGGAAGTTACACCTCAAGTTAAATGTTACCAAATGAATTTGTTTTCAGGCTTTCTTTTTTTAAAACACACACAGACGTGAGTATCTGGTTGAATTGCGTAATGGCCGTCCAATCGTTTTGCAGGAGCAATGGTATTCGTTGGATAAACACTAGGAAGTAACATTCAAAAGATGGACCTAATTAATTAGGTCTTTCTCAAGTTTCCTTGTTCACGAGGCATTCAGATATAAATATTGCTAAATTACACAATGACGGCCACATTGTCTTGTGGAATTTGATTAAACGCAATCTAAGTAATCGTGTTAAAAGAAGAAAGCTATTTGTTTTCGAGTTATTTCGATCCACAAACAGGTATGAATATTGTAAAATGACATCAGGATCTTCCAATAGTTTAAAGTTCGCCACACTCCCCTGCTTCTGTATCACATACTCTATTGTGTACAACTTGAGTAATTGAACACTTTACACATTAACAAAAAAAACCCCTAAAAAATACGGTTATATTTATTTTGAAATGACAAAATCTTGAATTTTACCACGGCACACCATACACCACACTAAAAGAAACTTCCTTATCCAACACAAACCGAATCTCCAACACTAAGATGTGATAAATTTAAGTAAACATCTTTCTGTTTTAAGACAAATTACGGAAATTATTGTCATTTATCATTTTGTGTTTAGTGATTATTGTTAATGAAAATGGTCCTACTGCATTTTTGTTTGTACCGCATGCCATGTAAATTAATATATGATCCACTTTATTTGTATTTATATCAATCGATGCATAACACATACCCGCTAGATATTTTTATTTACATGCGTTGACTAAAACAAGATACAATTTTCTTTTATCGCCAGTTTCTCATACCATCACACCATGCATCTCACAGTGCGCCAGAACTTCATCCAGTATTGATTTGTGATTATGGAAAAAATAGATTTTCTTGTATGAACGATGAAAACATTAGACAGAAGTAAAAAACCCACTATATATTTTCCTCTACAACAGGAAAATAAACCCTTTCGTTTTATTTCCTCTATCTCACCTTCTGATTGGGCAGCCCAGTATTGTGGATACTGGTGTAATGCGGACTTGAGAGCATCATTGACGGCTGCGGGTCGCCCCCCAAGGTAACTGTCCATTACATAACCAGAACCTACAATAAAGAAAATAATTATATTTATAATATAATCAGCCAGTGTAATCACTCACAGCACATATATACAGTGTTTTAGGCATGCAGACTACAGCGTAATGAGCCACTGCAGCCTACTAATCGCTATTATGGACAATGATAAAGGTCCACCAAGACAACAAACGAGCACAACATGCATGCTCTCGATTGATAACAGACAGTTACAACATTACAGCACCAATTTATGTAATTGACAATTCGTGAAAGCGTGTTTATTTCAACGGTGTACATATCGCGGTAGGGACGATCTAATGCAGACAGAGGACCACGCCGAGCACAATAACCCTCTTACCATATGCAACAATGTTATCGTGTATGCCATTCATTAAAATTATCAGCAAAAATCAGTCGAGAGACAGAGTAAATGATTCAGTAATTGTCACATTTCACATAGGGAGAGCATTGTGGGAAGTGTGACTGATCAGTTTACACTCTCACTGGTTGAAATAAGCATCCGGGACTTGTCCAGAGTTTCCGACATATTTTGAGGTCAAGTGTAGGCCTACGTTTGTACACCACCCTGACTTCATATACAAGCACATGCATTTCAGATCAAAGCAATAGAAACTTCTCTTGCAACTTAATAATAATACATATATTTTAAAAAGGTCATTTTAATTGATTTACATCCCTGTGCCAGTTTGACTGCTTTTAGAAATATATTTTACAAAGGCCATTTTTTCAGCAAGTTCATTATTTTGTTATGGAAAACCAGCCATACACATGTATACATGCTATAATCACGTATATAAAACAGTTATAAAACCCTACAAACATCTGTGGACCCTGTGGTCTGGCTGCAATACCAACGCCATCATTATTCGGCATCTGTAGTTAGAAATTTATTACTCTCTTCTCGGTTTATTTCGCCAACAAAGCTAATTTTAAAAAAATGAAAAGTCTTTAATGATTTTACATTGATATTTTATTAGATTTTAAAAGTCAGTAATACAGTCTTTTTAACACATTAAATCAAGATTAGAGAAAAAATTATTCACAGTCCTAAGTTCAATGTAAACCACCGATAGTCTCATCGGGATTGAAACGTATTAAAACTTTCTTTTTACAATGGGTTTGGTAATTGACAAGACCGGTAGGCCAAAGAATTGCCAGCTTTCAAATTGAGATATAATCGATTTTAGTTACGATGAAAAATACGATTATATGAAAGTGTCTTAAGTGACCGCTATATGTGAAGATTCTAGTTTAATCCATAGTTGGTACATTCCCGTTTGTCAAATCTGCGATGCCAACTCGGATTATATTCCGAACAACCATATAAAGTCAGGCGTTGACTGATATGCTCGGGTGTTATTTAAGCCTTTTCTGAGTTCGTTGAAAACCTGGATTTCCCTCTATATATCGATGTTCCTCACAAAATTTCTACAGCACCTGCTTTGTATTGGCTATTTTATTCATGGTACCAATTATCCCATTGTAGAAATATGTATACAAAAGAATTCAGACCAGTCAACCCAAGAAATAGTTACACTGGCTTAACAGCTAATTATATCTGGTAACGAAGATATGCTATCACAAACGAAAGCAACAAAAATTTACAAATGCTAATGATAAACATTAACCCCAATTTAAAGGAGAGATATATAAATAAATATCCCTACATAAATAATTATTGACACGGATATATCTGGTTTTACCATTTTTAACAGTATTCTGGGGTTGTAATTACACCCCTCTTATTTGTACGCTGGGCTATGGCCAACGAAGCATCGGAACAATTGCTCAGCTTCAAGAGCACTAGTTATATTGCTCTGAAGGTAAACTGTTCGATTGGCTGATATATAAAGTCTTTGAAGTAGGATTTCAACAAGCTTATCGAAGTGAGACATTGCATCAAATCTACATATGCTACAATCGCTTTGGCATTAAGCCCGTCCACGCGTTCTTTCGCTCGGCTGTAGGGCCTACAGAGTGCGGATTGCGCGGAGCGCTAAGCTGAGAACCTAACACCGTTAAAACAGCCACGTAAAATCAACCAACAAGTACTGGCAGATTAATTCAAGCTTTTCAATGGCACGATACCACCCAGTTTAAATTCTCCCACGTCATATCAAAGTACATGGCAACACAAGAGTGACAATTATGAAATACCGTAATAAATACATCACAACTTGATTTTGATCTTAACTGTAGGCCTACATATTTTGACCTATTCGTAAGGTAACATTTACCACAATTTCAAATACAACCGCACCATTCAGTTGTTACGTATATTTCCATACAAAATTTCTATTTTTTTTTTTTTTTGCCAGTCACACAACAAGGATTTTAATTAGTTTCCGTGAGGAGACTGATATATAAGACAATCTCGTTGAATAAACATACTAGAATCGCCACCCCGTTCGCAAATCACAACTCCATCTGTAAAAACTAATTAGTTTGTATTTATCCGGCTTGTTTCAATCATCTAGATATGTGAAATTGTAAGGCTGTTATTAATTTCAATTTTCAAAATTGTATTGACTGATAAATCTTCATATATTCCGCAAAATAAGTGCAGTAAATAAATTATAAACCTTTATTCAATTAGTAGTATATACACACCTTAATTTTAGAAATCACTAAAATCGTTTCCATGAATAATTGTAGCATTGTACAAGAGCAGCGTTACTTCAAACGACCAAACACTAATTTTGATCTCAATAATTCGGCGCTTTATCGACCATCAACAGCTCATGGAAATTAAAGCACACAATAACTACATTGACAGAAAAAATCTTTCGCTCTTCGAAGTAATAATGCTCTTTTGCATTGAAACCAAAAGGGAGGGTTTATATATAAGAAAAAACTTATCATTTCTTGGCTCAATCCAAATGTTCAGTCAAAAGATGTGTAAGTTTTTTTAAATTGAAATAATTTCGTACAATAAGGCTACCGATAAATGTTTGTATATTCCCGTTAAGCAACAATAACACTTACTTAAAATGTTAGCAGATATTTTAGTTCATTTTTTTTAAATACACAAAAGCAAACTGCAGTATAGCGCATTGAAATAAACAGGATATTCCTGACAATAAATAAGCCGCATACACATTATACGATAACCGACTAGAACACTACAATGTGTGTTGTATACGGAGGTTTCCTAGAGGGTGGTTGTCTGGTCATATCGCCCAGGCTGAGTGACTTCAGTTAGCAGGGAGAGCTGTACACGAACAACGCCCGTCTCCTAGCTCGAACCGCCACAAACACAGATTTCTTATGAGACATGTTCAGGATCGGTGGAAAACTATTAGGAATTGTTTTCATCAATGAGCTGGCTCCACGGTGTGAGACATAAAGCCAGCAAGATTTCGGACATTCGGATTTTCTATGTGATTTTTGTACAAAATATCGACAAAGGTTTTGGGCTAAAGATGGCGACTGGCCTGCCCGCAAAAGAGCCGTTAGTTTTACAAGTAGGTCAACTGGACTGGTTCAATTTACAGCGAAAGGGCCCAGGTCAGCAACACACAGGTTGTCTAAATAAATGATTTTCCTTTTCTTTTCAAATATATTCCCGGAATAATTCTCCATTTTATTGTCACAATAGATATTTCAAGTAACTGAGGAATACTGCTCATTTGTTTGATACCCTTATCCACATAATATACAAATGTTTAAAATTGAATTGAATTTAATTTAATTTAGAATTCGTGTACAGATAGGCCAATTCATAAGGAGCGGTGTGTTAGATTCAATTTAATTCTTAAATCTTAAGTGATATTTTGCTTTAATAGAGAATTCTACAAATAGGAAAGCCACAAATATATTTAAAACTTTTGGTAAACTATCCTATCTTTTCTCTGGGGACATTTTTTTTTCATTCCTTCGAATTTGTAGTGTTTTTCATGCAGACACTATACCTAAACTAAATAAATCCCCAACAGGACACGCTGGACCCATTCTATATCCTGTTCAAAATATCTAAAGAATTGTATTTAAGGACAGAAAAACGACAATCTTTATCTTTGTCCAAACAAACGGATTTATTCTTGAGATAGTGACCCAGACCGTCTAAATGAGATTTTAATGACGCAAAGAGCACATCGACAAGTGAAAAAGAAACGTACAGCGATTCATTAAATAGCAACGTAAACGTTGACAATTAGATAAACATATTGCCTAAACCATTTACTGGCTGCAATGAGCGTTGAGGAGATACGCATGATATGAGAGCTATTTGATCATAAGCATATTACAAAGATTATCCTGTGGTGAATTAATTGATTTATTCGAAGGGAAGCTAATGCTTATGGTAAATACTGCCGCGAATTCTCTTTTCGGTGCGTATTGTGTATTAGTTCTAATTAAGCAAAGTTCTCATTTTTCAAATAGGAATTTTAGGTTCCGAAAATCCACTAGCCGTGGTAATTATGTCATACCCAGAGTGTAGGCTTACAATTGATTCAGCCACGATAACAGCCCGTCCCAGCGTCCAGATAGAGTAAAAATACAAGACAGGCTACAATTATACCCTGACACATCATCAACATTAGCAGGACACAGCGAGTTCAAAATGTCCCTGGGCCAGGGGAAGTTAACTTGGAAAATACATTCAGATTTACATCTCTCTGCATACAAATAGCATTTCAGAGGATTTTACAGCCGTAAATTGTGATAAAAAGATAATTTATAGGCATAATGTCCAATGTGTTGCGGAGTGTGCATTCATATTGGGACAGAGGCCTGAAGGTCCGATCACAAACAACAGTCAGCACGAAACGTAGAATTGCCGGAGATGGTAATTAAAACACGAATTCTACTATACATCTAGACAAAGACTGCCGGAGCCCCATTGGTTTACAACCAGTCTCTCACCAAGGGTGTGCAATTTAGCGAGTAACTCTGGCAGCCTCTCAAACCTAGACTATTGAAGGATCGACTTTTTATAGCTGTTAGTTCAGATGCGCTGTCTTCCCTCAATCTGGAACGCTCTTCAAGTCAAATGGCAAGAGCTTCGTGTCTTAACGTAACTCGGGATTAGCCAGCCAAAATAAAAACTTCATTTATTATCTGTTTGTCCAATCCATTACCAACACACAATAGTGCTTTTGTTAGAGGTGTCTCTTTTTGTTAAGCTTGTTCAACAATAAAATAATTAACCGAACCAATCAAAAAGCAGTCGTTCCAGCATCATACCGTATAAAAAAAAAAGAACGGGAAAGAATATCAGACTATAAAGATTTCAATAATTTTTGTGTCTTTTTAAAAAGTGAAGTTTTAACAGTATTTTTGTAATTTTGGGGATAACACTTTCTTAGTTTGAACAGATTCTAGTTCAGAAAATTTTGCAGGTTGAAACCCCTCCCGGAATCGAACCAGGTGGCTGAGTGGTTTAGGTGGCCGGCTGAGTGATCTAGGTGGCCGGCATTTACTGCTGGCGATTCGGTGCCTTACTCTGAGGGTTGTGGGTTTGATTCCCGGACCGGTTTCAACCTGCAAAATTTTCTGAACTAGAATCTGTTCAAACTAAGAAAGTGTTATCCCCAAATAACGAAAATACT
>JAVFBW010166257.1:0-11385 GCA_034783835.1 Mopalia ciliata
TATTCACTGACGCCGCATGTGGTTGATTGGTGTTAGCCTGTTCAGAGATTGATCACAGCTTGAATGGAATTCAACTAACATTTGACACTTTCAGCTCTGGTCAATTCTATAGAAAAACTGGTATATTTCACAATATCGATGCATTTGAGAAACATACATAGAATGACTCAATTCCATATTATAAACAAATTGTGGAAAAACTAGATTAAATTACTTCAAAGAATTGAGCATGAAAGAGGTAAAACTGTCGTAAAATAGATCAGAAATACATTTTACCCGTTTTTTCTGCTTTCATTTTTCAGTGAACCCCACTTGGGAAAATGCCTACTTCTCATCTGTTTTTTATAGCTACAGAACTGATTTTTTGCACACTTCATTTTAACATATAAAACTGAAAAACAGTCATTCAGATTTTGAATATCTTTTTTGTTTCTTAGATAAAATTATAAGAAGTTGAAATTTTACTATTTTAACTCATTTTTTGAATATTTGACCTTAAACCCAATATTGCAAGAAAACTAAGACAACAGGAAAAAAATGAATTACCGTTTTTTGGTTCATATAATGTATTATACGTTGATGTAAAATTGAATAGTTGATGTAAATAGTGTAAAAGAACTAGCAATTTGAAAAAGAGGTGGCGAAAATGTACTTTTTATGCAAATGGGAATATAAAGAATAAAGAAAACTAAAAGATTAACAAAAATACATTATAAACTTTTACAAATACGTTAAGAAAATGATTATAATCAGATAAAGAATTAGATTTGTTTGTTTGTTTGATTTGTGTTTAACATCAAGGGTATTTCACTTATATGACGACTGATTGTCCACTTCACGCTGTACAGATACGCTAAAATACTTGCGCTTTTAACTATGTTCTGATTAAAGATGAGTTTTTTTTCACTTTATCAAGAAATTTCAAGTTGGACAATTGAAAGAGGTTCATCCACTTATATCTGTTTTATTTTAAATCACTTGTGAATTTGAAACAGATAAATGTATTTCATACTCAATGAAAATTTTAATTAAATTCTGTTATTGTTTGCCCAGTGTATGTTGTTATACATGAACAATTACGAAACCTTATTATTAGGGACCATCCCCAAATTCTAGGCTCGAGAATTGCGTTTAAAATGCTAAAAAAAGGGCGGAAAAAAACCGCATGCAGCTAACTATCCCTTGCTCTTAAAACAGACACAAAATGTGGAGTGGAAAAAATGTAACCCGCTTTTTCTCCGTTTTTCTTTTCTGAAAGTAGTCCGCACGGGGAGCTGTCTCTGCTCAACGGGAAGTCAAACTGATAAATAAACATCATGACCTGCCACAAAGTCTCTACCGTGGGCAAAGCCGTTCGCGGTTGAATGATTTTACCCAGCTGTTTGTACAATTAGCTAAAAAATATATCTTCGACAGCATGCTAGCACAATAGGAGAACGAAACCAACCTTCGATGCCACTGACATTAAACAAAGGCAGGACATTCAAAAGATCAGCTTCATTCTGTGCTTTAGTTCTGAGAGCACAACCTCCCTTACCACCACCCACACCCACCCCCACCGTGGTACAAATATGAAGGCTATGCAGAACTTTTAATGAAGAAAAGAAGGAATATTTGGTGATAAAAGGGAGAAACTTTTAAAAGGGGAGGCAATTCTGATGTGAAAACTTACAGATAATGGTTGTCATCAAACTTTTCCCCTTCTTTGGCATATCGCAGTTTGTCTCTCTCAGTGGCCGGTGTAGTGTCAGGTTCTTCCAGGTCTATAACCAATCCCAACTCAGACTGAAAGTTAGATCAACTGATTGATTGATCGGTGTTTTACGTCATGCTTTAGGTATTTCACTTTTCTGTTGGTGGTGTATTCCAACAATAATTGCCACCAGCACAACCATTAAATGTGAGGTGCTTCGATATTGTAACAAGTAAATCTTCCTCCAGCGCTAAATAAAGACAGCATTGCTCCTCTACAAACAAACTGACCCAAGCCAGAGGGCAACTGAAAACATGTTATTGTCAACAAAATTAACTATTTTGTTCCCGTATTATTTTTAACTGATTGTATGTTGGCTGAGTATAACATCATATTCTAAGGTCCCTGGAACCAAACAAGACAGCACAATCACAAAACAGGACAATCACAAAAACAGGACCATCACAAAGCAGGACAATCACAAAAACAATCACACAAACAGGACAATCACAAAAATACCACAAACAGATCCGCTTTTTGCTGCCAGATAGTTCGGAAAGCACCAGGGTAGCACAGAGCTCTGTCTAATCACCCACGGCCTATACAGATCCAGGGAGGTAATTTACGTCAGGTAACTGAACTGACACCCTATACATAGAGCTGGTGAAATACCTGCCCATATCATTAAACATACCTGTAGCCTGGAGAACACACCACTCCTCTGGTTGGCAAATCCGTATTTAGGACCATCCAAACTCTCTTCATCTTCTTCAAAGGGCTTTTGTTCTACTGTCCAATCAAAATCCTCTATTAAATCACCTGTATCCTCATTGACCAAAGCAGCATCTTCTTGGACACCTACAAACAAAGGCGAAAAAATTCTCACTTTTCATGCATTTAGTTTTTGTACTCAGCGGTGTTTGTTCTTTTTAATACATTTACAACTTTCATATGACCAATTATCTACTGTAATTATCTAAGATCAACAACATTGCAAAGAACCAATTTTAAACCAGGTAACTTTAAAAAAAAAATAATAGGCTTATGTGCAAATTGGTTTGTTTGATTGGTGTTTAACCTCGTACTCAAGGGTATTTCACTTATATGATGACGGTTTGTTCATTTCACACTGTACACAGCCTTATAACAGTGGAAAACCGAGAGGAAACCTCATAAAAACCACCCCCGCAATTGCCGGAGCCACAACATGTGACCCACTCATATACCTGATGGTCGAAAGGGGGACTCGAACCCGTGAACGGTAAATCAAAGCATGTTCAGTTCAGGGAGCACACTCGCTACCACTGAGCCACGGCCGCGGCCATGTGCACATTGAAAACTAACTCACAAATCAATGACCCACAGACATACCAAGTACTTCTATCAGTGGAGGTTTGGCAGACACCTGTCCTTTAGGAGTCAAAAGTTTTGTTATCATGTCAAGTCCTTCAAAATGTTCACCGGGTGTCTCCTTTGGCACTCTGATGGTAAAAACACCTGGCAATACAAAATACATAGGTTTTAATTGTTAATATTAAGTTTGTTTGTTGGTTCGATTGGGATTTTACGTCATACTTACGGTTATTTAACTTCTATGATGACAAATTGTCCACTTCACTATGTTCCTTGCCTAAATATGAGGGAAACCCCTTGAGGAAACCTAATAAAACAACACCTGTGATTACAGCTGCCGTTTAAAAAGTTAAAACAGAACATATTCTGCACTGAGAATTAAACTGTTAAATATATGCTTTTTTGTTGAGAAAACCCTGTTGAACTGCTAAATTTATAAAGTCCTATGTCCAGGAGTTTTTATAGACACTTTTTCATCGGGAATACCCAGATGAAAAATAACAAATTAAGTTTTCCTTAAATTTGTTATTTAGTTTTGTTAGAAAAAATTGAGTCTTTGCCACTGGCCAGCTACAGAATTCAAAATTTACAGCGGATGACCCACAGATTTCCTCACTTCATCCAGTGTCATATCCACAAACATGTTGGTTTTATTTAATTGACAATGAAAAGTTAGTAAAATCAAGTATTAATGCATTTTGTGCACCGTGATTGCGCGCTAAAAATATTGACTTTTAGGCAATATCAAATTGAGTTTGATGAAAAAATTTTGTCTATAAAAACCCCTGTATGTCATAACAACTCCTAGTAGTAACTATGTATGTTATTCTGAATACATATCTCATCTTAGATTGATTCTCATTTTATGTTACACTAATCATCTTTTGAACTCCTATCAAGTTGGTTTGAATGTCTTGCTGGTGTTTTACCAGACCAGCAGCCATGGCTTAGTGGTTAGCATGTAACACTAGTAATTCTGCTCTGATGTACCATTCAGGGGTTTGACACAATCTGTCAATCATCAGGTGTATGAGTGAATCACACAATGTGGCTGCGTAAAATGTGTTTGTTTGATTGGTGTTTAACGTTGTACTCAAGGGTATTTCAATTATACGATGACGGACAAAAATACAGAACATCAAACAAATCTGCTTCCGGTTACTCTTTAGCTCTGAGAAAACCAAGGCAACAGAAAGCAACCTCTTTTCTCACCTCTTACGATCGACCAAGGAAGCTGAGAGTGGTATTAATGAGGTTTCCTCACAGTTCTTCAGCATATTTAAGCAAGGAACAGTGTGAGATGGACAATCCGTCATCATTTAAGTGAAACATTCTTGAGTGTGACGTTAAACCCTAATCAAACAAATAAACAAATCAATTAGTTTTAATAGAGAAAGCCTGCTATAGCTTCATGTGTTGAAATCTATGTTAGGGACAGGAAAGTAAGCTTATATCCAGCTATCAGTGAGCTAGTCAGAGCTTTTCTGTAAAGTGTTGCTCAATAAAGTAAGTTTGTAAAGTGCAATTTTGGCAATCTACAAGAATACAGAGAATCAGTTGGCTCTCTGCTCACAATATTGACAGATGCTCACAGACTTGAGAACTTCAAAGGCCATTTGAGTATTTTTATACTCAACAGAAAATTATCATGATGTAGTTATGTATAAAAAATACATAATAAAGAGTAAAGGGACACCTGCAACCAACTACACTTGCCCCCCGCTATAACGCAGCCATCTGGGGACAAGAACTGGACCGCACTATAGGCGAAACGCGTTATAGGCGAACAGGGTTAAAGTGCAAGAACACTGGCTAGCTATACACTGGCAGTGGCGTAAGCCTCGTATACATGTATTTACAAGTGCTTTATAGCCTAGCGGTCTTTGGTCTGCAGAACTACTGTCAGTCGGATCCTTACGCACAGCATGTACGATATCATTATCAGACAAAATACTGGATGTTGGGCATGTTTCATCCATAGAAATCCATTCTTGAATCTGGCAGAGTGTGACCGCTGGAAACCCATCTGAAATTAATTTTTCCTTAAATTTAGTCTCCGAGTTTGTTATTAAGTCTTCGGGTGTAAATCCTTCAAAATCATTCATGTCATTGTCGTCATCGCTGTCATCCCCGTCAAGCTGGCCGTCACGTAGAGTTGGGTTCACAAATGCCTCTGCCAATCCTTGCCTCCAGCAGCCCTCTATACATTTTGACGACACTTTATTCCATGCTTTGCCTGCCATATATATCACATCCTTCAAGTTCAAAGCTTTTAAAAACTCACAGACATTGGCCTCGTCAGTGATTATGGATTGCACCAGTCCCCTCCTGTAATTTTTCTTGAACGTGGATATGATACCCTGATCAAGCGGTTGGATCTTGGAGGTAGTGTTTTTCGGCAAATAAACCACACGTATTTTACCATCACGGGTTTTTAAGCTGTTAGCTGGTGGGTGAGCAGGGCAATGGTCCAGGGTTAGAATTGCCTTTTTGGGAAGGCCTTTACGTCCCAAGTACTGACGCACGTCAGGCACAAAGTCTTTAAAAAACCATTCTTCAAAGATACTAGCCGTCATCCACGCCTTCGCGCTATTAGTATAAGAAAGTGGCAAACTGTCTTTATTTACATGTTTAAAGCATCGAGGAGATTTAAATTTGCCAATACACAGTGGCTTGAGTTTGTGATTTCCCGTCTTATTGACACAGAACAGTATAGTTACTCGGCTCTTTATTTTCTTATAGCCTTCTTTTTTGTTGTCTTCATTGTTGAAAGCTAATGTCTTATCGGGCAACAGTTTGTAGAATAACCCAGTCTCGTCACAGTTGTAAATTTGCTCGTCAACTAACTCCTCGTCCAAAATAATTTTCTTCAGAATAGCTGGAAATGATGATGCAGCTTCAATATCGGCTGATTTGGATTCTCCAGAGATCGTAACTTGTGAGATACCATGCCTCTTCTGAAATCTATGCAGAAATCCCCGACTAGCACAAAAGTCATTGTCTCCATTTAATTTTTCATTGAACTTATCAGCCTGCATTTGTAACATCGTACCGGAGATGGGTAATTTCTGCTCTCTCTCCTGTGCAAACCAAGTGAACAGGGCTGTATCTAAAGCTGGGTCTTTTGCTAAACGGGCCCGTTTTCTCTGCAAACCGTCTGAACTGTCTATCTCATCCACATAGCTCCGCAGCTGATTTTCATTTTTAATCCATCCCCTAAGAGTAGACTCGGATAGTCCTAAGTCCCGACAAACTTTGGCTTGAGACTCTCCTTTTTTTACCCTATCAATTGCCGATATCTTGTCTCGAAGTAAGTAGGCTTTCCGTTTTCCTGACATGTTTAGGCCTATATCGTTCGCTTTCTCATCTGAATATATTTCAAAGTACAACTACCCATTTTTATATACATTCTTTTTCTAAGAAAAAACAAAACACAAAGGTCATAGTTTTTTTAAACAAAAATGTTTTATTTATTTAAAAACATCGCATCAATCCATGTAGCTTATAAACTTGTAAGCCATCACTTATTGAATATTTAAGCCAACTAGCTCTGCAGGATAGCTGTCTGACCTGGCTGGGCTGACAACACATGGCTTTGTGAGCGAGGCCAGCTGTGTATACGTGTGTTTGCCGATAAACGTAACGAAAATGCAAACACAATCAAAACTATATAGTTTTGAATGAAAATAGGAAATCGCCTAGACACAGATAATTAACAGGATCACAAATATGCAAATATTTCCCAGTAGAGGAACTGTGCTGATGACTCAATGTCTATACTTCCCGATTGCAACAACAACAACGGAATGGCGAAAAAAAAATTGGGGGACACAATCACTACCGCGTTATAACGCAACACGCGTTATAATAGGGCACCTTATAGCGGGGGACAAGTGTATATTACACTAGTAAAATAAACTGTCAAGATCTAACATTGACATGGAATTTAAAAAAAAAAAAAAAAAAAACTCAGGGTAACTTTTACCACAGCTATTTGTAACTTTTTTACTACCTCAACTTGTTGTTTATTTATGATTATATGTTTGTTTACATTCAGTAAGGGTGCCTGTCTCAGACTTCGCTGTCTCACGGAGGCTCTCCCAGAAACCAGGTACAGTCAAACACGGTTCAACATTTTATGTCGAGTTTCATAGTCATATAAATAATAGGAAATTTCCCAAAAGAAAAACCAAGCAACATAGCTCTGTATGTCATGTGTATTTTTGTTTTTTTTAAGGGAACAGGATGAGAATCAAACCACTGACCCTCAGAATCACGCATTAAATTACCACCAGTAAATGCTGATGGTTTTTTAACTCTAATCTGTTTAAACTAAGAAAGCTTCATCTCATAAAAAATGAATATTATATTAAAATTCACCACAAAAATGATTTCATAAGGCATGTGATGGCTTCGGCAATCGCAGGGGTGGTTTTTACAACGTTTCTTCCCGGTTTTCCACTGTAATTAGGCAAAGAACTGTGTGAAGTAGACAATCCGTCGTCAAATAAGTGAAATACTTTTTAGTACGACTTTAAACCCCAATCAAACCTACAAACATAATGCATGTGTGGTTTCATGATTGGAATTTCCCACAGCATTCCTGAACTCTGCTTAAGGGCGGTTTGTTTGGAGAGTAGCAATGCTGTCTTTTCTTAGCACTGGAGGAATATTAACTTTCCAACTTTATCAAAGCACTTCACATGTTATGGTTGTGCTAGTCTCAGTTATTGGAATTCACAGGTGTCATATAAGTGATTCCTGTATTTGTCCCGTCCTGTCTTTGTTTGTTGCCAGTGGTGTCGAGGGTGGTTTCCTTCACCCATTGGGTTGGCATATCGTCATATAAGTGAAATACCCTTGAGTACAACGTTAAACCCCCAATCAAACAAACAAACAAACAAACACCCAAATCTAAAGAAAAATCAGGAATGAATTCTGTATACCCGAGGATTAATGAGAGTTACACTGTAATCATATTCCCACAGTGTGCTTACGATTGATATCCAGGTATAACCGTGTGTTTTAAGGACTCTACCGCTAGTCAGGAGTAAAAAAAAAAATCAAAGTTAGTTTTTGAACAATTGCTAAAAACATATGTAAGAAATAAAAATCTGCCTTTAAAAAATATTTGCTAAATATCTTCAAAACAAAAATCAATATCAAAAAACTGCATGACGGTTTTTAAGATAATGGCTTCAATATTATCTGTGCCAAATTTCCAACACTTAGTGCAAATAGTGTACGAGAAATAAACGATTTCCTTCATAAAAAAACCAAGAAAAATGAAAGCTGAGAAAACAGCCCAAACGTATGTGAGTGATTGAACTCAGGTTTGTGTCAAGATTACTCCGATAAATTTAATTAACAACATGTTTTTTTAATATTTGAATGAAAAGTCGAAATAGAGTTTTATCTGTTGCATTAATTGTTTTAGTACATAATTTTAAAACAAATGTCTTTAAATGGCAGTTTTAACTCCAAAATCTTACAGCCGTCGGCATCACAGATTACCTTCACACCTTTGCTAATGACTAACAGTATGAGTCTTATTGGTTTGTTTGTTTGATTGGTGTTTAACGTCGTACTGAAGGGTATTTCACTTATATGATGACGGACACAAATAAAGAACATCGCAAACAAATCTGCTTCCCGTTTATACCCTTTAGCTCTGCGAACACCAGGACAACGGAAAGCAACCTCTTTTGTCGACTCTTACGATTGACCGAGGAAGCCGAGGGAGTATTCTGCAGGGCCATGGCCCACCCGCTCCCTCACGGGAGAGTCCTATTGGGGGCGTGAATAGTCCTATAAATGTGTTCTTCCACCCATAAATATTTGTTCCCCACGTCTACTTTCGGCTCAAATACACATCCCCACAATCATGTAATTGAACTGTGGACCTTTAGCTAATTGGTTTGTGGTAATAGTCAGCAGGTAGTCAGTCGAGGTGAGATAGTCTCGTTAATCCCTTCCGCCCTTCGATATGCATAATCTTTGAAGCACGCATTTTAAAATTTAAATCTAAAAAAAACATTTTAAAATACTAAATTTTTTTGTCAAACTTTTTGCATTATCAAGAGTATGAAAAGAAGATTTCAGAAAGGCAAAAAAGGTCAAAATTTTACCCCTGAGTAGCGGTAGAGTCCTTAACCAAGTACCGGGTCATTGGGATGAGTTGCCAACTTGCCACGGTGCTATCAGAGCTAAAGGGGAACTGGAAGTCGATCTGTTTGTGGTTTCTGTATTGTGTCCGGCTGTTGTCGTCCCGTATTTGTCCCTTCCTGTCTTTGTTTGTTGCCTGTGCTGTCGAGGGTGGTTTCCTTCGCTTATTAGGCTGGTACGTCGTTATATAAGTGAAATATCCTTGAGTACGACGTTTAACCCCAATCAAACAAACAAACATTGGAATAAAAGAGGAAATTGAATCTGCGGATGAAAGCAAGTTTTTTTTGTGTATAAATAGCCACAGATCAAAACGCCTTTTACTGCTATTGTTATAATTATTCTTACCGAATCTATAATAACTTTAGACTGATAATGTAGTAAATCTTTTTAAATCCGGTACAATTAAAACCTTTACACCATAAGGCGGTATTGTTTTCTAGGCGAAATTGTACAAACATTTGAACAATAATGTTGTATCACTGCTTTTCGACACAAACATATTTATTTTCGTGTTGTATTACATAAATACGATAATCTAAATTTGTATGCATGTCCCCGTTTTCTCCCACTTTGTGAGAAGTATTTCGTGTCATCATACACGCAGATCTCTTCGGACTTATTTTAGTCAGCTGCTCACGGGCTATAGAAACACAACCGCTGGCCGTCTCTAATTCGTACTTCGGCAAGGGATAGAAGTGGTGTCTCCTGTATTGTCCCTTGTGTCTTCGTCTGAATTAACTTGAGGAAGGTGTCCTTCAGTCAAGTAGCACTGTAAGTGTTTTAAAATCTTTATTTGAAACTTTTTTTTTTCGGAGATTGAAACTTTTCTCAAATTTAAGACCTCGCCATGGCAGATGGAAAATTTACAACAAATCCTCCATTCACTCTCTTCACTTTCTAAAAGACACAAAAATTAGTCAAATCCTCCATTGTTAGTTTCTGGAATGTTCGCCTTTTCAACTATTGAAACTCTTCAACTTCTTCTGACTTTCACGGTCACAACTCTACCTATCGCTGAACACCTACTGCTACTGCTACTGCTACTGCTACTACTACTACTGCTACCCCTCCTCAAATCGGACCCGATATTGCTTCAATAAACATCGGATCTTGCTAACAAGTAATCTTAAATCCTTAACCACAATCTCACCTCAATCAGCGGGAATTTTAACATTTATTCGTAACCTTTTCTAAATTCCTTCCGTTTCAGAGTCCCTAACGATGTACTTCAATGTAATTCTCGCTCTGAGCCTCTCTGTGGTTTATGGAAGGGTTTTTAACCCAGGACAGAGGAATATGAAAGCAGGTAAAGCGGTATATTCCCTTATCTGCGTTCTCCTTGCCATGGTTTTCGGACTTTTTAGAGACGCAAAAAACAAAACTAAAAAAAAAAAAACTAAAAAAAAAACAACAAAACAACCCCTCCAACTGCGTCTTATCTAATATCCTCTATCCTTGTCAGACTGTTCACCAGATCGAGTCCGCCAGTCGACCCTCATGAGCAAGTCCCATATTGTGTCTCCGGCAATCGCGGGAGTAGTTTTTACGAGGTTTCCCACCGTAATAAGTCTAGGTGCAGTGTGAGTTGGACAATCCGTCGTCATATAGGTGAAATACCCTTGAGTACGACGTTAAACACCAAACAAATCCTTACCAGACTAGACCCTACACCGAAAAAGTTGCCACTATACATTCCATGTTACGACCCCCAACATTAGCCTTAGCCATTATTTTTTTTATTTTTCAGCCGATGATGCCCAATCCCAATCCAGTGTCACGCGTATAGGTATAGAAGTCGCTGAAGGTCAATTAAATAAGGTGTTTTTGCTTGGTGGATTTACTAATGGCGATTTGTCGACCTGCTCTGACACTGCTGGCCCCGACGATCCCTGTTCAATTCCAATCACCCATAACCTCGAAAATAGGACCAGCCCTTATGTTGATTGGGCAGCAGGGATAATTATCTGGACTTTTACGGCGCTGAAGGGCCAGGGATCCTTCAACGAGGAAGTTCCTTTGGGAACCCCAACCTTAAATACATAAAATATTTTAATCTTGGTGTGACCCTACGTTTGCTCGCCTGATGTAATTCATGCAAACATGCTAACTATTTATTTTTTTGTTACCGTTAGGGACTCTTTGCCTCTGTTGAATTCCAATCACCGATCCTC
>JAVFBW010166279.1:0-11383 GCA_034783835.1 Mopalia ciliata
CCCCCCCCCCCCCCCCAAAAAAAAAAAACAACATTCTTTACAAAAGTTACTTTCAGTAATCTTCGGATTCAAAGGAAATCTTACTTGTTAATTTGTGAAAATTACAATCTCCATTCGCGTCAAGCTTCTAATCATAATTTGGGGCTATTTGGGCACTTTTTGATGCTTTCTTACAGGTCTTCAGAGGCAATTTAAAATTGCTTAAGCGGTGTATGTCTCTTGGATTCTTGATTGGGATTACCAATGCCCAGCCTCAAAGATATAGAGGAGAAACTTATCGTCGGTGACAAAAGCAGTGCCTAAAGCTGCACTTTCCACAGCGTGCCCACCCTATAGCTCATAAGCTGCTGCTGGAATCATTCTCATGTTTCGACTTGAATAAACCACCTGACGTTACACTTGTCGACGTTGGTTTCCATTTTTGTTCGTCTCGCTTCAAATCTATCAACTATTTCTGTCGATTGTTAAGCCTATCTTTTCCAGACAACGAATAGCTACATTTATCACTGTTCATATATTTAGGACCAGAGCTCTGCATCTAGGAGCACTGAACCACAACAACAGTGGGCCCTCGTGATGGCTAAAAGTTGACAAAAGCAACGTCGAATTTGATATAGTTGGAGTTGTATCACTTATTCCTGCGAAAAACGATACAAAATATAAGCAGCTTTCCTAAGGAAAACCCAAAGTTTACATGTATAAAATTTTTGCGCAGATGACCCCGAGTGATCTGGAAATGGAGATTAAGAGGAACCCATACCACTTGATTCTGGGATGAAAATTCCCACTCGAGAGATGGAAAATTCTTTTCGCATTCGGCTAGGGCTGATCTCTTAAGTGAGATTTCCATCCCCAATGAAATGGTGTCGGGTTCTTTTACTCATATGATATATTTTATGCCGGATGTTCCGTTGAGAAAATAAACAAAACTCAAGACATTTATTTGGAAGGGCCATTATGAAGGGAATTTTTAGTCAAAATGAATTTCAGAAAATTTTCAGCAAACAGCATAAGTTCTTTTGATGACGTAATATGGATTAACTTGAAAACGAATGCATTAATATGCGCGCAATTAGATGTTTGCTTATTTGTTTGATTCGGGTGTAACGTCGTACTCCACTTAATGCGAGGTACATATAAGTCAACTCGGAATCAGGCACTTATACGATGCGTCCATTCAATAGTTGCTAATAAATTCCAAAGATCCACTTTTAGCCTGACAATGATCTCATTTTTTCAATATGCCGATTTTATCAATAAAACTAAGTGAAAAAAAAGTCCAACACATTGAGAAATTAACCTTAAAAGTACCCTAATATTAGGCGTACTTTAAAGGTTAAGCTAGACGAACAATCTGCCTTCATTTAAACGTTTGACATTAATTTACGTTTACCAGTAACAGTCAGTTAATTAATATTAAGCCAGTAATTAAAGTTTTACAAACCGGAAGTGTGGTACGCGGTACAAGCGACACACAATAAGAACACCATTTCATATGCTGAAGATACGATAAACCTATCATATCCAAGTCAAAATCTTCTCTGACTTTGTCAAACTGAATCTTTACCGTATAGGTTTGTACCAAATAAATTGAAAGGAAGAACTAAAAGCCAGTAAGAAAATATAAGTACAAAAAACGGTAGATACAGTGGGGTGTAGGCCGCGTATACGTATCCGTTATATAGATTAATAGGCCTAGACGCACGGAAGACATGTATTGGCATGGTGTAATGACATGAAATGTTAGATCGAATGACCTCAAGACGTAAAAATCAATACAAAATCAAAAGGACAGCTCTTAAGTTTAGGCTCTTTTTTCTGCGATAACCTTACTGAGCATGGGCTCGGGATCAGTAAAAAAGCTCAGCGTCTTTCTCCTGTTGATGGCTTGCTGAACCCGAGGCAAAATTGTCCTGCTTCTTTCTGGCTGGCTGTCAACGCTTCGGGAATGTATCCCTGTTTATCCGAGCCTTTTGTTCTGGGCCGAATAGAAATACACACGGTAATCAGCATTCTTTTTTATCTATTTTTGTTAGCTTTAAATCGGTCAATTCGTGTTGATGGTCCCTTTCATAATCGGATGACACAAAAATATTTTAGCTCACTTTCAAGTTTTTTAACCTGTCAAATGCGTTTCCTGGGAAATCTTTCTTTCTGAGTTTTACCAAAACTCAGATGTTAACTGTAAAAGAAAAGACGTACTGACGGAGGTGTGGACGGCAATACCCCTAGGCCAGAGTCAACGAAACATGTGTTTTTTAACATTAATTTATGTAATTCATTAAACTACGACACATTTTATTCTTGCTCAAGATATTAGGTTTGAGGGGGGGGGGGGGTGCAACAAAGGGAAGTTGACAAGACATTAAAAGACACAAAAACATTATTGGAACAAACACATTTTATATTTTATACAATTTAAAGATAAATAAATTATGAGCGGGTGTCAATAGCGTAAATAGGCACTTCTCTTAAATATAAAACGGTCCTCACAAATGACAAACACTATTGTATAAGCATGTTAGATATACCTGGCTGTCCTGCTTTGGTGGTAATAATTGTTCTTATACACGGAGATAGCCTAGCAGTGGAAATCGAAGTTTATTGGTGCAATGTCAATTTGATAGCAAATGTAATTTTAATGCATTATTGCTAAAATAACAAGCCAGAGTCATGCACTGAGGTGATGCAGCAAAACTTAACATTAAATGTGTTCCTATTTCATTTATCAATAAACATCACAAAATAAAGACAAACGTAAAATCAATATTATTTTATCACACGCGAGTGTAACGTTGAAACATTGTCTAGCAACCAGTTTTGTCATGAAGACATTACGCACAGTAAGATAATCCCTTGGTAAATATTAATAATGTTGTTCGACTGTCACTTGGAAGAAAACAACCCTATCATTCCAATCAGAACAGATCACACAATGAGGAGCAAGGAACCAGGTGAGTGGCAAGTATGGCAATCAAAGAAAAATGGACTCCCCCAATCTGACCTATTTATTATATCAGCCAAACTGCCAACCAGAAATTACTTTAGTTTTCAATGTTCGAAAACATACAGAATGACTTATGTTCTTCCATTCTGATAAAAACCATTTGTCTTTGCTTTCAACGGCTTCTGGAATTTCAGTCGAAGTTTGGTGATGATGCCTGACGATTTGCCGATAATTTCAAGTCCAAGACAAACAATTGAGACACCCGCTACAATGATATAGACGAGAAATGCACCTCCCAGATTATCTAAGTCGAGGCTAGTTGCGGAGCCTGTTCTGTCAGATGAGCTACATTTAGTCCCCTCTGCGGTCCACCACTTCTGTCTCCATTTCTCGATCAATCCAGCCTCTTGCATCTTCATTATACTGTAATAAGATTAAATATCGATTCGTACACAATACTTTATGTTGGGTCGCATTTATTAGATTACACCAGCTTATAGAGAGAAGCTAAACAAAATGCAGTAACCGTATTACCAAACAAAGACTGGCAACCTGTACGTTATTGGCAAATATCAACTTCATCAAACCTCATAAATAACTACAATATCATAGAATGGAAGTGGTTTTGGGAATTGCCACATCGACTGATATAAAAGTTTCAGTCAAACTAAAGCCATTTATACAAATCCTTTATGGAAATAAAGTCAACATTGCTAATAGACATAATGACCAAAATCGATTGTCCAAGCCTTATGTTGATAATGTCCGGCTTTAATTCTGACTGCGCCTCTAAACATTAAATGTCATCTTAATGAAAAGTGTGGTGAATTATGATTATTGTAATCCAACACGATTAAGTACAGATACTGCATTGACAAGCCTCACTTGTAATTGACTGCATCTTCAAATGGGGCGTTTTCAGGCATGACGAAACCATATCCGGCCGTGTTGAACACTTCGTTGGCCACTGCAAATTCACATCCCCTAATGGCGATATATTGGAGCAGAGCATTGTCTGATATATACGCATATTGTCCCGTCTTTACAAGCTTCACTGCGTCCTCAGTGACTGTAGCCCGGGGGGATTTCTCTAGTCTATCCCATACCTCCATGTATATCCCTCGTTTGGAACTCTGAAAACATCAATTGAAACCATTTACTTTTTCACTAAACTGTTATTTCCGTCTGAACCCCAACATCAAAACGGAAAAGGAATACACATATAAACTGTAACCTGAAAAAAACAAGTTCGATAAATTGTGTCGTTTCTGTAGAGAAAGCATATTTCTGTTAGGTAACAGATTCATTTAAGCACACCGAAAGAAGCCCTCGAGTGAGTATGCGAGCTACAGTGCCAAGCAAGCACCCAGTCAGTCGACTGCAAGCCAACCAGATCAACAAATGAACGCCTGTTCAAAACTTGAAGCCAGTCATCACCTTACAATACATTTCAGATTGGTTTTGACACTTGATATTGTTTACCTGAAACATGGCCCATAGGTTCGTTCCATCTTTAACAACTGGTTGTATTTCACTCTGTTTTAATAATTCTCCCAGACTGTTGATGGGTGTAAAGGGGACAGCCACAGTGAGAAAAGCCGCCAGGTTAGCTGTATATGTAGCTACAACAACTATGGTGAAAATCCAATAGAATCCCAAAACTAAGCGCCCGGATGTAGAATTCGGATGGTACGTGGCACCTGGAAAAGATTTAAGATTTTTTAAGCATATTCGGCTATATCGTTTATGAGCATACTCTTAATTATAGGCCATTATTATAAGTTTAACACCTAGGAGGTGTGGAAATAGAACGCATCAATTTGGTAAAGTCTTTCATTATTCACAATTTAAGTGAACATTGCAGATACCTTGTTCCATAGCAGAACTGTATATTAACCATAGATTCTCTTTGAAGTCAATCTCGTCAGTTGTAGAGTCATGTAAACCCATTCGTATTCCACTGTATGGTGTGTAGTAATTAACCAGGTATGAAATGATCCCCACGAAGAAAGTAGCCGCTGCTATAGCACCCCAAACTTCCCCAGAGTACGGTTTAAACATCTGGAATATTTGGGAATCCTCTTCTTGTGGTTTGCGCGTGAGAATACCCGTGCTGTCCTCCAGATAGGGCTTGGTGAAGTCAATGACACTCTCTCGTATGGAAGTGATGGTGAACGGGCCAACTGCCATATTCACCTCCTGGAAAGCAACAAATTTGGGCTAATGAAACGGAATTGCGATCAAAAAGTTATTCGTTTGTGTTTTGACGGTATTGAAAATTGTCCACATACGAATATGGTAGAATATGTTACTACGTAAGCAATTACATATTATCACTAAACTAAGCCTTTAAATCTCGTGCATTACATACCCCTCTTTTGACCATCCCCACCATTCCGTTCCAGGAACCATTTGGATTTGGAGCACCATACAGACGATCAGGAGGCTCGACTATTACATACCTGAATGGTAAACATTTATCAGATTTATTGTTGGATTAAATCGAATAAAACGGCTTGTTTCAAAGACATCCATTCACAGCTTATCATTCATGATGACAGGTCTACGTATTTAATAATATAGAAATCTATTATCTCCTTCCGCACAAACCATAGCGTTAATATTGAATTTAAACCGTTAGTTTAAAATGCGCGTTAGATTCACTCGAAAATATGACCGTTGTACAGAAATATTATTACAAGGAATGACAATTTTGTTTTGTTAAGTTTTGTCTGAACAGTATTACCGAGCAGATGTATACAATACGAACAATGACAGTATTATTTGGCTAATCTTCACCTGAACTTTAACCTTGCCGCCAGTTCATTGAGAATATCAAAAGCGAATCCAGTAAAATTGGTTTTGTTGTTTGTTGTGACCGGTACACTGAAGGGATGAGACTGGAAAAAATAACAACAAAAATGTATAGTGTAATGGTAAGACTTGTCAACCATAATCTATTAAAATCAACAAGCTGATGATGCGACATCCTCCAAGATACCTTCAACAGAGAATGAGGAAACTTATATATATGTTGCAGGGACGACGACTTGTGAGAAGAACGCTAAAGCGTAAGGGACAGCCTCTCGTGATATTGATATTTCCGGGTGTTTAATATTGAGGTAAGTGTTTAATGGCTAAAGAAGTTGTCAGACGTATAAATTTGATATTTTGTTGTGATCAACTAACATCACCTATATAGGATGAACAGACAGACACACACAAATATCAAATGAACCAATACGTGTTGTATGTTATTGCCTCTTACAAACATAATCTTACCTCCAGTGTTGCAATTTTTAGTGTTTGCCATCCAAAGTCATAAAATTGATTAAGGAATAATTTATTGATTTCTGTTAATCGTAATCCCATTTGGGAATCCCATGATCCAACAAGTTTGATCGGCGTCTCTCCCTCTTTGTAGACACTGAACAATTCATAATACACATTTGTTGGGACACCTTCCTGTGTAAACCCAGAGGATTGGGTGAAACCATCTACTGCTGTCTGTGAATACAAAACAATACAACGAATGTTGAGCTGATTTTTGTCAAAGGCATGTGTCAAATATAGATATCATCTAACGATAAATAATCGACAATCTCTCAAACGTAATATTTTAATGAGAGATTTAATATAAATTTGAATATATCTTCAGCACCAACATTTATTTTACTAATGCAATGGCGTATTCAATGTTCACTTAAAATTTCTAGCAGGTAATTTTGCTTCATAGAAATCCTATTCGTCAATTAATACATTAAATTTTAGAAGACATATTGATTTCGTTAACGGAGGCTCCATTTTATTTTAACATAATGTACATCTTAAATCCGAAAATACAAATGCACTTTATTACACGTTACTGGGAGTATAACACATTTCCAAAGTTTGGGGCCCCGGCATACATAGCCTTTAGACTAAAATTGCTTTAACCTGAGAGGTAGACCAGTCTGGATCGTGAATAGCTGCAACATTTGTATTTTAATCATCACATAAAGTTATAATAGTTTGTATTATAATAGATCATCCCTATGGAAAAGTACGTTATCGCTTAGTGTGGTAGCATTATCAATTTAATTTGTACAAAATTACATTAATAAATAAACCATAATTTTATGACATGGCTTTTTCATTAAATCTCATTTGAGCAACCATAACATACATTATCTAACCTACTCACAGCGTAGATGTTCTCCATTATCTTTTTGCCGTTAGGAACTGTATAATTATCGACTGTAAGGCAGGATATTGTGGGTTGTGTTGTAACATCTGGTGATAAAGTGCTTCCGGAATCTAACAATATACCAACAGCATCGGCTATAGTGGCCTCCATTTGCTGATAAACGAATAACATCAACTGCATAAGATGGCATCAATTAAAACTGTACACGCATTGTTAAGTTACAAATACCACATAATTATATTGGTAAAGTCATTAGCATATAGAACTAGAGAATTAACATATTTTAAACGGAGTAAGGGTTTTCCAAAAGCTTGTTAGTCGAAATATTTAAGTTCTTTGTTGCCGTTTTCAACATGAATCGTATAGTTAATCCGCTTCATAAATTGTTGCAATAATTAACATACAGCTTTCACTACACAAGATATACCATTAGATTTGTCAAAGAATCTCATAAAACTATTTTACCTATCCCATTGCCATTAATCAACTCTACTGACTTCTTTGTGTATTTCTGACAAACATTCATGTGGACCGGACACAAACTTATTTTATTTATTGGATGAACTCAAATGCTTTCTTTTGATTGTTTTTTATTAATTTTTTAATTTTAATTTTTTAATTTTATTACATTTAAATCATACAGGACATAGACATACATTAACATTGCATTAACACGTAATGTACAGAAAAAAATATTACAAACATTCATTCTGACAAATAAGCATCCGTTGAATTGATTAATGTTATAAATTCACATTCTTTTGATTGTTGCCATACAAAAATGAAGCGCATTTTACATCAAACTTAGCTTGTATGTGACGATACCACTGGCTATGGAGTAAGGGCTAGTCATCCTGTACTCAACAATGTGCTGCTTTTAGCATCATGAAGTTTGCAATGCTAAATTTAAAATGAAAAAAACGAAAGACTTCAATTTAATACCATAGCAACGACTTGTTATGGATTTGTTCAGTTATATTAACTTGATACTCACTGTCATATATGGGCAGATATAACCACACGTGATATCTGACATACAGCTTTTCATTCCACAGTGGCCATCTTTACATTTCCGCGAACCGCTCCAGGCCTTTCGAACCAGAAGTATGTTACTTGAATTGTGATTCCGTAACAGATTCACTGCTTGTAAAGGTTGTATGTCGTCTATCATGAGTATCCAGTAAAACTCTGTCTTCATGAAACCAGTCTCTTTAGCCTGTTTAATAGATCAACGTTGACCAACTATATTACCATGTTGCCAGCCAACAGTAACGTATCTATTAACAAGCCTTATTTTACTTTATGTCTTGACCAAATGTTATGTAATCGGCAGCAAGCTTGCCAACAATCTTGATGACTCTGCGGTTTCTAATTGAACTGTCTATATGTTTCAAAGGTCGCCTGTTCAGTTAGGACCATTGTTTCATATCGACAAGGAAATCCTGTGGGAGTATGCAAGATATGATTGTTATTAGAGCTGAGTATGTGATCTCGCTTCAGACTTTGCTCAGTCCTTCTAGGACGAATAAAGCCCCAGGTCACAGTAGGGCAAACATTGCGTGAAAAATATGTGTATAGTAAAAAGGATATTGACATATTAAGGAGTCTCTCAATGATAATGGTCAGCCGTGCCAATCATGGTAAATATTAGTTGTGTCATAATAATTTACTTTATCTGATTCTATTTAATTGCCCTTTAACGTCATACCAAAAAAATAAATTATATGGCAACTAGACACTGTTGGCAATGTTGGTGAAATTCTCTGAAATTTTTCAAAATCAATTTACCTGTTCACTGTTTACAATAAACGTATTCATATCGTTTTCTTTCATTGTCTTGATAAATATGTGTGAAATTGCTCTGCACGTTATTACCGTTGTGATTTTAAATGGAATAACAAGAATATTCGAAAGAATAGGTCCTATATTCTTGGGTTTTCAGAGCGTATTCCAAACAATCTACCCACGTCACTTATAGCAATCTGTGGCAGGATATTAGAGGAAAGACAGGGTAAATTCGCATTTACAGTAAAACAAATAAAGAATCGGTCGATTTGGAACCTTTCGCCTACCTGGCTCAATATATAACGACAATAAATGACTTTCTATCTCCAAGGTCGCCGAGATAAATTTAAATCAATCCATTCACATCATAGTGAATATTAAAATTGCTTTCAAGGTCGTCAATAGTGTTATAGTTATATGAAACAGAATTTATAATAAGTTTGTGTATGTGTGTGTGTGTGTGTGTGTGTGTGAATCAGGCCAACACCAACACTAATCCATCATCTGAAATTCACTATACACATACTGTCCGCTGCATTGTTCCACTCGGATATTTGCTTCGTACATTATTATGAAATCAAATTTATAACTCGTCAATTAAAATATTTACTTTTCAATGGCGTATTTTGTTATGTAAACAATATTTATTAGGAAAAATTCAGATAAACGATTAAACAGAGTGTTTAGCGAGTGATTAAATTCAGGGTAGGATAAGGTAGTGTCCCTGAACAGCGGACCGTGAATTATCTACAGGTACCTGTGTAAGTAAGGCCTGCAACACTGTCCTCTTCACCATGACGACGATGGCATCTGTTTGTACAGACGTCAGATGTAACAGGGAGTTTGCCATTTCATCTCTGAACCGATGCGGGTCTATTCGTATAATGGAAGCTTCGATCATGTTTGAAGATAATGAAAATACTAAACCTTTCCGTTGTATCGTGTCTACAAAAATATCACAATTATATCACTTATGTTGGGTAATTTACACGAATTCACACGAAGTTTGAATGTGTGTAAACATTGGTAAACTCGATATATTGTTGAAGTGTTCCACTGTAGAAAATAAATTAATTAGTAAAGCAATTCCGATACATTTTTCAAGAAAAATCTGTTTTACCCACAATACATGTATATATTCAGGGACTTGCGATCAGGGGGTAGAACATGACGATTGATAATGCCAGTCGCTCATATTTAGGTGATATTAGCAAAGTATTGCAGCTGGTTCTGAGATCAAAAACTCATAAATAAAATATGAAATGGAGAAATTATCGACGTTTTTTCATTAAAATTTTTTGTTCGAATTGTTAGATTTTAACTTTTAATAAAGATATTAATTAAGATATGATTATTGCAGCGAAAGAACCATTTACATGTTTTTAAGGTATTGTAATATGAAAACGATGTTCTCTGATGATCAAGGCATGCCTAGACATCCATCCCTTCAAATGTAATTTTTAAGTCTATATTTTTGTGATAAAAGTTTTAATATCTGCTTGTTTGCAGGCTCCAATTCACAACACTGTTGTTATTTAAATTGTTCAAAGCTCTGTGATAAAAAAATGTACAATGTGGTTTCATATAGGGCCGACTTAAAACTACATGTGGAAACAATCTTATTTGCTTCCAATGAACAATTCCACCTTAGGAATAGCTACCAACATATATGTTTGTCTCTGTACATCTGTAACGTATTTTAATAAGTTTACATGCCTCTTCCAGTGTGATTAATTTTTTGAAAAATATATATGTATTATTCATCATTTGTATGACAAATGTGTCTTACTTACCAAATGAGTCATCAAAAACCAAAGTAATACTTCGCCAGTTCATTTCGTTGAGAATATCTTTAATAATATTATTTCTATGAATAAAGTCTGCGTTCAGGTGAACAGAATACTGTTTGGGTAGTAGAGATTCACACTCGTCTTGGTGGACAGCCACGTGAGGTAAATGAAAGACATCGGACTGCGAGATGATGAATTGACGTGGCCGGCAAGGCAACACTGTTACTAGACCTTGTATACCGTGCTGGATCAACTCACAAACTGATAACAGAGCAAAAAGGAGTAATTTTAATCGTTGCTGAATCAACTCACAAACTGATAACAGAGCAAAAAGAAGTAATTTTAATCGTTGCTGGATCAACTCACAAACTGATAACAGAGCAAAAAGAAGTAATTTTAATCGTTGCTGGATCAACTCACAAACTGATAAAAGAGCAAAAAGGGGCAATTTTAATCTTTGCTGGATCAACTGACACACGGATAACAGAGAAAAAAGGAGTAATTTTAATCGTTGCTGGATCAACTCACAAACTGATAACAGAGCAAAAAGGAGCAATTTTAATCTTAGCTGAATCAACTGACAAACTGATAACACAGCAAAAAGGAGTAATTTTAATCGTTGCTGGATCAACTCACAAACTGATAACAGAGCAAAAAGGAGCAATTTTAATCTTA
>JAVFBW010166290.1:0-11383 GCA_034783835.1 Mopalia ciliata
TAATTAGATAACTTGTAATATTTTTTTAGATATACTAAAATCCGTCTCTAAATAAGCTTGTTTGAAATATTGCAGTTGTTTTTTAATTAATGCAAAGAACGACATAAATATTTGAAACATCTTTCAAGAGCTATAGAAACACATTTATAAACAAAAACTTGAAGAAAAATTGAATGCAATTTCGGTTTTCGTAAGCATTGTAACTGTTGTGAAAAAAAAAATAATGTCTATACATCCAATAAATGATGCTAACATTTTTAGAACTTTTTGTAAACTTAAAAAAAAAAACAGTTAAAGACCGAGATGTTCAACAACAGTTATTCCATGTTTTATTTATATAGGCTATAAAAAATTTACATGGATTTCATAAGAAATTCTGCAGCCAACACAGTCACGAAATAAAATATAGGTTAATTCAATCCGAAATCTGAATTTAAAAGTCATGAAAATTTGATATATTTTCTGACTTTAATCGTAAAATTTGAGATAAACATTAAATGGATTTTATTGCTTTGATAAGTTTGAACATGTGTCCCACTGTCTAATCTTTGAATGAACCGTGTACAACGTCTACGTCAATAAAACAGACGATTTCATAAGACAATGTTTTCTTCTCGTAGAAAAATTAATCCGACTTGTTTTGCCGAGTCAGCTCTGATTGAAATTTATGCCAGAAATATGAAAATTCTCCACCACGTTTGGGAATATATCAATAGTAATGTCTTGTAGGTATAGAAGAGAGTGTGAGTTCGAATAAATAAGAGTGCGCGCGGGTTTCTCTTATTTGCATATTTAGTTCCATCACGGGGGCTAAATGTCGACTCATTCATGGACAATATTTTAATAAACGTGTTAAAAGATTGCTTTCAAAAAGATACGATAAAACTTTATCTATTGAAAAAAAATCAAAATGTACAAGTTCTAACACATCAGGCATCACTACAGAAACCGGCCAAACCTTTAAACAACAAGTTTCTCGTTTCAGACAACTTCCAAATTTCAATTATAAATAAATTACCCTTTTCAGTGACATGAAAAAGGTCCACATTTTTAAATAGATTTTACACGTAATCGAAATTCCCCGTTAAATATTACTTTTATAGGGCCTGTTTATTTGATTTCATCTTATTATTTAATTGTTTTGTTTTGTTTTGCTATATTTGGAGCACAATGCACATGCGACAAAACAATTTGCCAAGCCTATATTTGTCAGTAAACATACTTTTTAGTAAAAAAACATTCAACAAATCTGTTTTCCTTGAGACAGTAATCTTTTTTCCGATCTAACTTAAAACGATGTGGTAATGTGAACACTCCTTCGAAAAATACAATCTTATTTTCAAAAAATTGGTTTTCTTGTACATATAATGATGCTTGTCCAAAAATAAAATCTATCTCAGAAAATATTATTTTTAATAAAAGTAGGGCCCTACACAATTGGAAAATTTAAAACCAAGTCTTAAGTGTGTATATATAAATATTTATTAATGCATTTATTTTGTAGTTATTTTCATAAAAATCGTTATTCTGATAATAATATATTGGAATGGTTTGTGTCTATCGTTTTAATTTAATAAATTAACAAAATTATCAGTAGAAACGGGACAAATGATATATCTAGTCAGTTTGTACGCTTCTTTCTGCATACATATATTCTAAGTAGCCTTGGCATATAAAGGATTTTTTATCCCCAAGTTCAGAAGTGCAAAATCTTGACGGTTCTAGAGAGAAATAACCGTGTGAATTCGTCATTGTTGTCAGAACCAAGCGACCATGTCGGGAATATTTTCAGGCTAGGATACCCTCTTTTCTGCCACCAAGAGCCCGGCAATGGTTTGAGAGACAGTTGTAAGCAGCACGTCTTCGCGAAAAACGATATGGCTGAAGTGTGAAGCGGTGAAGAAAGGCATTGATGTTATCCTTCTCGCCACAAACGGTCACCAATAGAGATCAGCAAACAGTGAGCCAGCGCTATACACCCAGCCACAAACTGCAAAGTTTAGAGTCCGAATCGCCTATAGTTAACGACAGAAAAGGTAGATACCGGGGCATCCCTGGATGTAGATAACGTTGTCCCACTACATAGCCATGTTAATACAAGGTCTAATACAAGGTCTATATCAGGGCTTCATTTGAATCTGATTTAAGTCTTTACCAGAGTCCCCTTGCGTTTTCAAGACTCAAATGTTTCCAATCATGAAACATAAATATATTTTTTTCATTCCTGTTTTCTTGATGGGGCAATTCGACAATGAAGAAATACTGTTGAACTTATTTGTGAAATAGGCCCTAAGTATCAGGATATGGCTTCCATTGAGATCAAACCGAAGTTCAACAAACCAATCAGTTAGAAATCGGTTCATATCGGAGCACCTAACCTCTTTAGCGAACCCTCTCAGAGATTAATATGACCCATCCCATCCCCTCAACCCCTTTTATGATGTCTTTGTTTCTATAACAGCTAAAACAGTATAGATAAATACTTTTATTTTGACACTTTTGTGGAAAGTAAATCTGATATGTCGGGGGGGGGTAATCTTAAACTTTAAATAAGGAGTTATATTCCCTCATGTTATTCGTCTCTGTTCAGAACAATTCAGAACGTAAAAGTATAAACAGTTATCACAATAAAGTAAAAAAGACAAAATGTCTGAAAAGGAAAAAATGTTATTATTACAGATAGAGTTCATCAATCAGTTTAGATCAACAAATGAATATCGAAAAATTGGACACAAATTTAAGAATAATTATACTAGAACACAAGAAACTAAATGAAATTTATGTGAATTGTTATTTGTGACATTAAAAAAAAGCAAAAATAAAGACTGAAAAAAATCCATAAGTATGTTTGAACAAAGGCAAAGATTTGCATTTGGTTGCACTTGACATGCCAAAAAAATAAAATGTCTTAATTTGGTACATTTCCAAAAATTGCTAATGCAAATTGTTTCAGCCTTTTTTTCACACGTCAAATGTGTTAGCGTTAGTTCGAGAGTTTTTCCAAACTGTTTTCAGAACAATGACTTACAGCTGTAAACAACTTAGATATTTGATTTTCGTGTTCAATCACCCTGGAGAAATTCCCACTACTCTGGCATAGATACAAAAACAACACATCCCAAAACAAGGACTGTTATTAACTGGAACACTCGGACACGACTTTTCAGGCAAGAGGAAAATGGTCGTTTGTGGGGGCTGTTTTGTTGGAAGGATGTGTGTCCGTACATGGCAATATGCGACCACACTTCACGCTGAAGGTGTTGTTAGTGGAGACCAGGCTGTGCCTATAGAGATGCTCTTATGACTTGCCAAGTCTAACGAGGAGAAGTCATGACACCTTTACAATAGGGAAAATAAACTAACAGGCATGTTCATGTGAGAAAACAAACCTTGGACTCAAGACCCTGCCAAAATCTTCCTTATTTCGCCATCGATCAGCGAACGGCTCGAAATGTTTGATAAATAAACGATGAGATTGTTCCTCTTCAATTTCTGATAAGTGAAATTAATTTAGATTTGAATAATTAGTTTTTATGTTGTGATATATTCTTATAAATTTATTTTCCACAACATGTTCAAGATTTAGGGCACATAAACATGCTCACGAAAGAGAAGCTCAGCACAAGATGCGTCTTCGACCAGCCCCGATCCTGTTCATGTGAATTATATAGAATGCTGTGACTATACATATATGTATTGCTAGCCAGAGATCCGAGTTCAAATCCCGATGGAGGCAAGCACAATTTTATTTCCCTACAATTAAAAGATATGTATGGGTATTTTCAATATTTAATTAAGCTAAAGGTTCCAAAATTTCAAATTCAAAAGTTCATCATAAGATAGCCAATATATTTACGGATGTGCAGGGCCTGAACAAAAGCTGCTTTTCAGTGATGGAAAATCGTGCCAAGACAAATAACTAAAAAAAAAAAAAAATCAAAACCAGTTTGAATAAAATTGCTACGTTTTTATCGGAAAACAATTCCATAGTCGATTCAGTAAATGATTTCGGTATAGGTGAATTTTTAAAGCCTTTCAAGATTGGATAAAGCTGTTTAAGTCTGTTATTTTGATTGATTTTTGCCGCCTCTTCAGTGGAATGTAGTTCCGTTTACCAATCTCTTTAAAACCCCTTCAACAACACCATCATCCAACCAAGACTCGATGGTGCACAGAGCAAGTCAAAGGGCAAACACTGCTTAAAGGTTTAACCAATTCTAGTTTTGGCACATTTCATTATGTACACGACAATCTAAAAGACTGGTACTGATGCGTACGTCACATAATCAACGAGCTGCAAAGTATTTTAATATGTAACTCAATGTATACATTGTTATTAACATTGTTATCAAAATGAGATATAAAAAAATGTGTGTCGCTTAGGTAGTTTATCTCTTTGGGCACACTTGCAATGGCCAGGGAGAAATTACTCTTCTGAAAGGTCCCTCGTTTTGAGCACCGGCCACCATTGAAGCTCCAATCAGCTTACATCGGAAATGTTTTCTGTAAATTGGTTTCTCTCTGTATGTTATTAAAAAATAGACTGTGGCTTGTATTAGTCAATTCTGGTACCAGTATGTACTGCCCGGGTACAGTGAAAAAAGTTCATCTAGCGACTATTCAACAACATTTGTATATTCTTTTATTTCTTTTTCGCTTAGTTCAACGGCTGAAAAGCCTCAATATACTTTATTTTGTCAAATATTAAACTGACACAAGGGGATCTGCTAATTTTTCGAAACAATTAACTTTTTCTTACAGAGTTTGTCCAACAATAAAGTCCGACTGTTCTCAAATTTCGCAGTCTATCCTAAAAATCCACCCTCCTTTAAGCGTTACACTGGCACGTACACCCTAAACACAAAACAAATAAATAAATATTAAACTTATCCTTCCCAATGGCTGTCAAAATTAATATTAATTTCTCATAAACTTTCTTGAACTAAGGAATTCTAGTCGTGTGGATGAAAAACTAAACAATAACGATTTTGTCAACGAGTGTTACGTTTGAACAGGTGTTTTTGTTTTCTTTTATTCGTCATAATTTCATACAAGATCCGTTTGTTTTGTTTTCTCAGTTTGCTTCTTTAAATGTTTGATTATGTTTTTACTGACCTTTCTTGCTTGAATATAAAATAAATAACCGAAGAGAAATCCATTCATTAAACTATCAGCCGAACATATGATTTCTACATCACATGATACACACATGGGTTTATGTATACATATCCTCACTGATTATTTGATAATCTCCGTGTTAAAGGACGGAGCTATTAGAACGTCTGTGGTCAGACGGTAATTTGGGTATCCGCCCTGGTCCGTGAGGAATGACCGCAATATACACCGGAAAACATTAAAAAATACAAATTTACAAACTATAAAAACTGAAAGCGGAAATACAATATTGGTGGCCACAAACATCGTCCGTTTGATGTCAGTGAGCAGGTCGACTCGGCGGTCAAATATGTATGAGATACCCGCCACATGGGACATCCAAGGATTTATCAGAATTAATCTGTTTTGTTCTTCATCACATAACCACAATATAGATTGCGGCCAAATATCCGCTGGGGGTTAATTTGAACAAACATGGCTTATAACAGACTGGTATAATTTGAATCCGTCATTGGCAACTCCCTCTGATCTATTGTATTTCTGCCTATTTTTGATTGGCTGACAACGGGTCACGCGATACAGTGACGACAATTGTTCTTCATGCCTCAGAGTTCTATCAGTCATATGCCTTCTTGAATTGATAAAAAAAAAAAATTATATGCATTCTTATTCAATTTCATCAACCATTTTTACTTGACCCTTTCCTGAACGTGTGCAAAAGTAATATCCGTTTGCTGATTTAAAAATACCTATCATTAGGCCCACGGGTTCGATTTTCGAACCTGATAGAATTGTCTGATCTAGAATCTCTTCAAACTAAGGAAAAAATGTTCCACTACCAAAAATACTGTATTTTTCAAATTTTAATAAATCTCAAACAATATAATTTTTCCAACCAACATATAGCGCAACCAATATGAAATACATCAACTAATTCAATTCCAATGATATTTGTAATGAAAGCACTTACGGGATGAGTAGAGTCCGTATTAAAAACGCTTCTAGATGTGTTAAATTTAACTAGCATCGACCCAATATCAACAAAAATATTATGTTATGAAAGTTCGCAAACAAACATCAACGTGTGCCAAATGAAGAAGAAGTCCAGAGGAAAGCAAAACACACTATACCCAATTTGATATCCAAAGATTTATTTTTGTTGTTATATTTATTTTGCTGGTGATGATATAGTTTTGGTACCGCTAGGTGCGGCGCCCTCTAAGAAGGCAGCCATATTGGTGAAGATGTATTTTTTATTAAAATGCTTTTAACATATGCAAATTATTCATTTTGTTCAACATTTTTAAACAAAATTGCACAAATCCAATTTTAGTATATACCTGTCCAAAACACATTTTTCTCTGTTTTCCGACCAACAAAAGGTAATGAAAAATTAGATTTGAAATGTGTTTATAATACTTTAAAGATTACACCATTTATTTACATCAAAAGTTTTTTTTGTCGAAGCCACTACCTCGATACTGTCTCATTTAAAAAGGGCGTGGTCAAACAAACCTTAACCTCGAAAACCCCATATCTCTAATTTCAGGACAAGTCTTTATGCTTTTTTAATGGGTGTGACGATATAGCTAGCCTCTGGGGTCTAGTGTTCATTATACAGGCGGATAGGACCAGTCGGTAAATACTGCCACATAAATTAATAACCGGATAACCTTTGGAGTTAAATATAGAACGATAGACCTCGTACAACACCAACTCTGTGAAAAAGGTCTCTATGTATTTGACGAGAATTCGGAATCTTTATTTGAACGAATGTTATGTCTCACAATGGCTCCGAAATTGGTAGCTGAACAGATCGGAATCTTCAAAGTGACTTCTACAGTGGCTATGATCAGCACCTATCCATGTTAAGAAGAGCATTCTTGTCGTTAAAATACAAATATTATCAATATTGACTTAGAAAATTGCGCACTTTTCGAACAAGTCAAACAATGGTAAATATATAAGTAACACAAAATCAACACAATCAGCATTTCGATGCAGGTGTTAACCCGCACGGAACAGTATACAATTCTTTTTGATAAATACTTTTTGTCCATTGCTTAACTAGATGTGTAAATAACGGCTGCTGTAAGTGGGCTGATAAAAATGTATGTGCCTGACATATTCAATGCTCTCCGTCCTGACATTGAAGGATATTTCTCACCTTGAGTTACCGTGTAAGTTAATAAAATAGTTGTTATCCATTGCTGAATTACGTCTATCGGCTATTATTATGTTTTGACAATATAAACAAAAGTAAAGATAAGCTCTCTGGAATTCCATACTAATGGGCACGTTAACTAACTTAAGGAGATATTCCCGTCTAAACTAGAAATCTGAATCTGCCGTGTATTATTATAGGAAGATTATAGATTATTATAAATATAAAAATGAATGAATAAATAATAAAAATATATATACAAAATTTTAAAAAAATATATATTAAATAAAATAAATAAATACATATTTGTATTATAGAGAAAGAACATTTTGTTAGCCTTCACCGGGAATGAGCTCGGGTCTCTGGGTAGCAGATTATACATTTTGAACAAATGATGAAAGAAATATATACATATGAATTAATGAATGAATGAATGAATGAACGAATGAATGAATGAATGAATGAACGAACGAACGAACGAACGAACGAACGAACGAACGAACGAACGAACGAACGAACGAACGAAGGAAAGAAAGAACGAACGAACGAACGAATGAACGAACGAACGAATGAATGAATTTTGTTCTTCATCTTTTATTTATATCTGGAATATTTTTCTTCCAGTCAATATGACAGTGGACAACCAAGAGTGTAACGTAGGACTTTATGACACAGCTGGACAGGTAATCTATAGTATTCCCTTTTTTTATTTGTTAACAAGCGCTGACAATGGTTTCTCTAATGAAGCCGACAAACGCCAACGCGGTTGGGAACTGGGGTTAACCATCCCGGAACCACCGCGCCGCTCGGATAAATGGGGCCCCAGTTCCTACCCCCTCCCCTTGCCCCTCTCTCTCCCCTGCAATATATAGAATGGTACGCTGGGAACGTCATTATAGTTGAGCTAGATATATATGATTAACAACAGTTGCTCCAAGATGTATCGTTTGATGTTATTTAACACGAAAAACAAACCTGTTTATGAGATCTTGAAATTTTGACAAAGAACGAAGAAGTTGCCAAAATAAGGACAATATTATTTCACATTTGAAGTTTGAATATCAGTGTATTGCTTTTGTAAATGGCGGGAAAGATTTCACGCTTAAACCTAATTTGTGTAATATTCATGTTCTCTAAAATTCACTCTACAATATTCTCTGCGTTTTGTTCAACTGTAGTGCGTTAAAAAACATCGATCATGTTTATTTTTCATGTGTCAGCGAATATAGGGATTATAACGGGGTCACGGACGAAATACTCTCATTAAGCTCTATATAAGTTATTTTAAGAGAAATCGGAGTGATCGCTTCCTGCTTACGTCAGCATGCATTTCCGAGTTAGCCGATATTGTAATTTAAAATCTGGTTACTTTCATAGTATAAAACTTACCACATAAACACTATGTGGTGTAATTACTTCCCAGGCAATGGAAAGCAAAGGGAAGTTCATGTTTAAATTAAGATTTACCAGCTGTCATTAGCGGTAGCCTATACATTAAACGACGATGAGTTATCCAATGCGCTAACCACCAAAGGACGATAAAAGGCCCGCTCGTCAATGATGCAATATTTTCCTATCACATCCAAGTGAATGACGCAAGCATAGTTGTCACCTTAATACTAAAAACGCCTTTTACATACATGTAGCTTAGAGCTGTTTGATTTGATTGATTGGGGATTAAGCCGCACTTCACCCATATGATGGTGCGTTAGCCTAATCGATGAAGGAAACCACCCCCACACCACTGGCAACAAGCAGAGGCAAAACAGGACAGAAAAAGGACAATCACAGGGTACATCACAAAAAGATCGGCTTAAGTCATGTTGCCCTCCAGCTCTGAGACCACCAGAGCAACATTACTAGGCTCCCTCATAACCCTCCACTGTACTGTATAGATGAGACAAGATCAGGCACTGAGACGTAGATGTTCTGTTTGACGGTTAAATACCGAGTGTTAGCTATAGAAATTACGTGGCAGTGAGATGTAGTCTGACTGGAATACGAAGAAGGTTGAGCAACGCCGGCGAACTAAGGGAGATTCCAGTTGCTCTAGGGCCAGTTGCTCGAAGAGTTATTAAATTTAATTCTCTTTTAGATGACGGCACGCCATGTTATATGCCCATCTCTAACCCGGTAATAGTTAATTTAATCTGGTGTTAGCGGCCAATATACTCTTTCGAACAACTGGCCCCAGTTGTTTCCAGAACTAAAGGGCAATTCGAATTCGATATCTCCTTGATGCTTTTGTGATTGTCCTGTCTTGTCGTCATGTTGGGCAGTAATATCGAAAGCGATTCCCATACTCACATGGTGTGCCGCCATATAAGTGAAGAAACTTTAAGTATGAATTTAGGAACCACCTAAAATAACTTATCACCCTGACTGGGTCAATTTGATTATTGAATATTAATATACCATGCGTTTATAGTTCCACACAGAATTTTTCAATTTACCTGAACTCATCTGAGGAATAACTATTTATATCCAAGTAGTGTTAAACGTAGTTTCATAGGCCTTTGCTCCGGAGTACATAACACAAATATTTGTGGTCTGCCAGTAATAGCCAGATCATCTTAATATATTTCTGTCTGGATAGAGTTATTCCCCTTCTTAGTCTCTAATTCAGTGGAATGTGCCTCTGTTGATAAGATAATACATTGTGTAAAGCTAAATAGATAGCTCTTACTATTTAATTCTCTATTTAATTGTGTCTGTGTAGGCATGAGTCAGTACACGCCTCTCTTAATAATACAGTGTTACACATTTCATTATTCAGATTAATTTCACCACACATTGTATCAGATCAACACTACATTGAATGTGGTCACATAGATGGACAAGTACCGAATAACCCCAAAATAGACATAAATCAAAGCTTCAAGGCTAAACTTAACAAAACACAAGCAAAAAGAAAACATATACATGTACATACTATAACATGAGTATCAACCCTACCCCACGACCAAGTAGATAATACAGACTATTGTGATATTAGCTTGAAAACATGTTTTGTAATTTTGTAGCCAAACTTAGGCCTAATTGAGCTTTCAGCAGGATGTATGCAGTAAACTGATCACCAATCAATCAGAAATAGGAATTTGCCTCCCCTGACATCGCGTGGTGCCATGACAACGCCATCAAGCTCGACAGAGATGTAAAACAGTGCTAAACGCCGCAGAAATATAATTAATGTCTTCCAAAACAATTTGTATGATATGGTGATGCCATAAATTGTGAAGTAGACATGTTTTAAACTATGTTCGCCATAACTAATTCCCTATTTGTGCTCTATGTTTTATAAAATTATAAAAACAAAATTTGAAGTGGAAGCGGCTATGTTTGATTTTTTTTATTATCGGAAATTTGGTACATGAACAATCGCACGCTGGGATATAACTTAAGATTACTCCCTTGCGAATTAAAAATATCACAACACCACAAGTTTGTTTACGAAATAATTAATTTATCAATTTAAAGCATAGGATTGTTTGTTTTCGAGATGGATTTTAAAGCATTGGTATACTCCCACAGTGCGAGTCTGTTAAGGGAGGGAGTCGAAACTGCGATAAACAAAGCGGTTGTTTCCTCTATTTATCGCCAAACGTTGTAAGTTGTATGTTCACTTTGTAATTGCCAGTATAATTCTGTTGGACTAGATAAAGCTGACGTAATAGATGTTAAAACCCTTTTCTGTGTACATCTTAAGCAAACCCACTTATATACTCAGTTAAAAAAGAAACTTCACACTCATAAATTTAATTGAAGGATAAAGCATGTTTCCTTGTGTTCCTAGTCACGTGACGTTATGAGACACGTGCAAATGAGCCCACGTTAGCACAGTAGAGTGATATCTCGGGAAAACAAGTTTTTACAGTAAATTATCCGTTGATTTGCAATGCCGCGACTGTCAAACATTCAACGTGAATGCTGAATACAGGAACGTCGGTCACTGACGTTGCAAGGGTTATGGGATGTAGTCGACGGACTATCCATAATCTTCGGACACGTCTACAGCAAACTGGCACCTCAGCAGACCGACCTCGTTCGGGTAGACCACGTGTGAGGACACATGCAGAAGACCGACAAATCGTCTTACGTCATTTG
>JAVFBW010166301.1:0-11382 GCA_034783835.1 Mopalia ciliata
GCTGTGTGTTTGTTTGATTGGTGTTTAACGTCGTACTCAAGGGTATTTCACTTATATGACGACGGATTGTCCGCTGTACACAGCTTTATTATGGTGGAAAATTGAGAGGAAACATTGTACAAACCACCCACTGCGATTGCTGGAGCCACAACATGTGACTGGCTCATATACCTGATGATCCACAGGCGGACTGGATCCCGTGAACCGTAAATCGAAGCAGGTTCAGTTTAGGAAGCGCACATCTGCTACCACTGAGCCACGTCCACTGGCCATTAAGCTCTGTGAGTACCATGGCACCAGGGCAGCTCTGAGAACATGAAACTCTCCCAACCCTCCATGAAAAAAATGCTGGGATTCCCCACTGATTATTGTTTGCAGTAGTGCCAGTCACTAGAACTCATTTTACTCATTATTCACACACAGAAAATTGAAGCACTGACCTGAATTTGGCATATCCTCCGGCGACTTTCTTCCTGAATTGTCGGAGGCCCACTATATCAGTGTACATCAAATCTATGGGTAAATCTTTCCTGTTTTGACAAGGTGAACCCACAGAAGGTAACTTGGACAAAATTCTGAAAGATAAATTTTATAACAGAATGTCAGTTATTTATAAATGTAAGATTGTTCATCTGATTAGTGTTGAATGTTATTTCACTCCTAAGTGCAAGCCTAGTTAGTAAAGAAATCACTCGAAAAACAAACAAAAAAACCAAACTAAAAATTAGAAAAAAACATACAATGAGACACAAGGTGACACATATGAACTATGAAAGGTCATGGTAAGCTGTGCTGTAGCTATGAAATACAACAACTGGGTTGATAACTCATACATTCTCTGATTGTTTGAGAGTCAATAGAGGCTCAATATGTAGTTTTATTGAGCTTGTCTATGTTGAGTTAAAATTTTGTTTGTTTGTTTGTTCGATTGATTGAAAAGGGTTAAATGCCCCAGTTACGGTTATTTCACTAGTATGCCAGCACGACGTGTGAAGCAAACGACCCTTTTCAACATTGGCATCAAAGTCTGATTGTTGTTTTACGCCGTGCTTAAGGGTATTTCACTTATATGATGGTGATGTATTCTAACAATAATTTACACTAGCACAACCAAAATGTGAAGCGTTTCATAATGTTGGAAAGTTCATTTTTCTCCGGTGTTATGAAAAGACAGCATTGCTACTCAAGAGCCTGACATGACAGGACAATGGAAGGAAACAATATGACATCACAAACACATCAGTTCATTGTTGCCTTTACCTCTGGCAACCACAGGGCAACGATTTTTGAAATAACCTTTTAAACAACCAAAGTTATCTCACCTTGGATTTCATGGTTGCCAATTCAACATGAGAGATACATATGTAATATTAATAATCAAGGGAGATAATAAGAACTCAAATAATGATAATTAAAGGGAGATAACTGACCCTCCAAGTTGTTCCACTTCACTTGTGATAGTAATTTCATGTCCTAATACATAGAGAGTAGCTATTAAGTCACTCCATTGCACTAGCTCCCCTAGTGGACCACCTGGATATAAATACAAAAGAAAACAAATGTTATTGATTTGGTTGCACAAAGCTAAACTCAAGTCAGTTTCAACAAAATCTCATGCTTCATGAAAAAAGTGTAGAACACTTTTTGTATATACTTCATATTAGAGGCTATTGTGAAGGACAATCGCCTGATGCATTACAAAATAATATGACATTAAATTGTGCCTTTAGTGTCTGACTGAGTCAACAAATGTCAAAGAATAACAAGAGTTGAGTGTGACTCACTTAATCCCATCGGAAGTACTCTATGAATGTTGGAGATAAGGAGAAACAAGCTAAAAGAGTCAGTATATCCACTGAAGCTCAGCCTTAATTATGGAAATATTTAAATCTCACTGTTATCCAACAGAAAGTTTGATTGGAATGACCGCATTTGAAATAGGAATGTAGTTTGATGCAAGACCAATGTGTTTCCTTAATTTGAAAACCCTGCATTGAATGTAATATTATTATTATAACTTTATAACTTAATAACTTAAACTTAACTTAATTATTATCATTATCATTATGTTGCCATGGAAACCAGAAATATGATTGGAATGGCCCAATCTGATGGACAGACAGACGGAAAATATGATTGGAATAAACCCATTATAGGAATAGGAATTTAGTGTAATGCAAAACAAAAGAAAACCCTGGGTTAGTTAACACCTGTTAACTTGATACATTATTTCACTTGTTACAGATAGATTTAGCTAACACATGTTAACTTGATTTGTTATTTTGATTGTTACAGGTAACTTAACACCTGTTAACTTGATAAGTTATTTTGACTGTTACAGGTAACTTAACACCTGTTAACTTGATACGTGAATTCCCTTTTTACAGGTCACACAAAGCCTGTTAATTGCATATATATTTATCACTTATTACAGAAGTAATGAAACAAATATATGCAGAACATACTGTACATGTTTAACTCTGGGAATCCAATCTCTCACCTTTAAATTGCATCTCAGCTATTTTCCACCCAGACTGTCTTGTAAGCAGTCCTAGATGTACCAGTACCTAAAAATGAAAGTGAAAGTAGTTGTAGAGCAAGTAGTCTAAATGGTAAGTGGGAGTTGGTAATTAAAACCAATGCTAATCTTATGAACCTGTGTAACTCATTCCATAGAGTTTTAAGCCTGTTACAGCAAGGTTCTGGGTTCAAATCCCGATGGAGACAAGCAATTTCTTCTCTCTTCATTTATCAAAAATATACATTAACGTGTTAGCTCAGAAGTCATAATATTTTACAATCATTTCAAGAGAAGAGCTTTTGTCAGGAAACTTCATATAAACTTTTCTGCATGTACAAACTTAACTTATTCGAAAAAATCTTACAAATTTGCTTCAATTCATTATTACCTTTGCTTTGTTATTTATTTACAGACTGATTGATCAGAAATTTAAGGCAACTCTACTGGCAAGTAAACAACATGTGAGTATTAAAGAGTTTGACATACTGCCCTTCCCTAAGGGGCTGTTTAAAAATTATCGTTTCCCATAACCATCTGGCAGAAATCAAGTTTTCAGAAATACAAAGCAAAAATGGTAGTTTGCAAAGATACAAAAGTGTTAATTACTATAGTGAAGCTAAATTGCTTAAAAAATGTAAGATCTCTAAAAAGCTGTAGCTCCATAACAAGATAATATTTAAATTGTTTTTTTACTATTTTCCCAATTTCTATTATTTTTAAATACATGTATCATAAAAGTTTTGCAAATTTGACTATGAATTTATAAAAACATTGGTTTCACATAAAATGAAGATTTAACATAATAACATTGAAAAAGTTCAAATAACGTTTCAAAACTTTAAAATATGTGATCCAACAACTGACAAGTGTCAAGCTTAAACAAAAAATAAATTCATCAGGAATTTTGCTCCCCCCTTGGAATTTGATGAAATAGTACGCTGCAAAGATGCATACATGTTTACTTTATGCTGCTGTCTGATAGTCTATTAAAGGGTATTTTCCTTATAGGACTTCAAATTCAGGTGTTGTGTTAAAACCCTATCATCAGTCGAATATGTCTGATTGGATTGTAACGCTGTACTTAAGATTATTTCACTCACATGACAGTGTGTCAGCCCACTAGGTGAAGGAAACAACTCTCAAGAAAGGGCAGTCACAAGATGTAACACAAAGAAATCATGAACAGAACTCCTTCGTGTTGCCCCTTAGCATTTAGAGCACCAGGGCAACAGGAAGCTTCCTCACAGCCGTCCAGTCTAATTACTGGCATGACTAGACTTCTAAATGACTGCCATTACAAGGAATTTTTTTCTCCCCATGAAGAAAATACCACATTCTACTTCTGTATTTGGTTTTGGTTCTGAACAAATTTAAATTCAATTTTTTAACTCAAAATTCCCCTGATGTAGTTATCAACAGAGGTACAATACTGCTAAGACCTAGTTACCACACTCTTCAATGTGTGAAAGAACACCAGCTCATTGAAGGGGTTTTGTTTGTTTGTTGGATTGGTGTTTAATGTTGTACTCAAGAGTATTTCACATGAAGACTGATTGTCCACTTCACATTGTACACGGCCTTATTACGGTGGAAAGCCAGGAGGAAACATTGTAAAAACCACCCCTGCCATTGCCGGAGCCATAACATATGACTTGCTCATACACCTGATGGTTGACAGGCGGACTCGATCCCGTGAACAGTAAATTGAAGCAGGTTCAGTTTAGGAAGCGAACTCACTAGCATTATTAAGCCACGGCCAAGGGCCCCATCTAAAGGGGATACATGTATGTTCACATTTTATCATTCAATAAAATAGAAAATGAGGAAGTTCTTCCCGAAAAGCGGGCGATCATCATTGGTAAATCCACAAAAGATCTTAGGAAATCCTGGGTTTATGCCAAGGTTAGGCCGCAGCAGTACTTTGAAACTGTTGATAAATCCATCCCATTTAAAAAAAAATGATTTAAGAACAATTGAATTTGTCAGTATCTTTAAAAAAGGAAATGCTTTAATCTGCAGCTGAATGACATCATACGTTAGTCACTATGTATTTATACAGCAGTAATTTGCCTGGGTTTGACTGCACAATTTACGCCATTTTCGCGAATATCACTACATTCAAAATGGTCCTGGCTTATGACCAAGCAGATAAGAAGCAGATGTTTAAAATTTACTACTACATGTATTTCTATTCTAATGTATTTTTTAACATTTTTAGACAACTTTTCAGGTGCATATAATGAAAGCAGTGTGCATAACTACAGACATGGCTTTCCCTTTTATAAATTATTCAAATAACCAGGTAACTTTAAAAAACAGACTTAATTAAAACAAAGAAAATCGGGAAACTAACAACTTCCTGCAAAAAAAAAAAAAAATACAGTTAACTATAATCAATCAAACGATTGTTTGTATGTTTGCTTGATTGGAGTTTAACGTCATACTCAAGGGTATTTCACTTACATCACTTCACACTGTTCCTTACCTGATTACAGTGGAAAACCAGGAAGAAACCTCATAAAAACCACCCCTGTAATTGCCGAGGCCAAATTAAGCGACTCACTCATTTACCTGAGGGTCGATAGAGGGACTCTGTAAGGATTAGTATTATAAAGCACACTCGCTAACCACTAAGCCAAGGCCGCTGGCACTTTATTTGAAACGACAAAAAAAGAGACATTAACAAATTCCTGAGAAATTCAAATAGAACTACATTGTATTGTTCAATCTTAACTTTGCTAATTTGAATAACAATAAAAGAATGGATTGTGTCAAGCTGTTTTATCACTTGTACATGTACTTCTATTCTCCATATCTTGACATTTTTTTCACACTTGTTTTATCTTTTTTCCCTTATATAAAATTCTTAGTTTTCACACAAACAAAACAATTGACTGTATTTCACATATGTAGAAAATAATTCAACTTATGTGAAATATTTTTGAACATATTTAGAAAATCAATAACACATATGTAAAAATTAATTTAATTTATTAGGAAAATTAATTTAATTTATTAGGAAAATCAATTTCACAAATGTAAAAATCAATTTCACATATGCAAAAATCAATTTCACATATGCAAAAATCAATTTCACATATGTAAAAATCAATTTCACATATGCAAAAATCAATTTCACATATGCAAAAAGTGAATGATCATAAAACACAATCTTGACCTCACCGGTAATAAACCACAGGACAGGCCATCAATAGGCAAAATACATCCTCAACAGATGGGCAATGTGTTGTCCATTTGGTTCGAGAAATCCAGAGCTTACTCCCAACAAAGCTTACCCACAACCACCTGCTCTTAGGGTAAAAAGTTGGGGTTGGGAAACTTATAAAATAAACAAAAGCCACATACTTTCCTCCTGATCCTTTTGTTAAATGTAGGTTCTGTTGATAAGTTTTTGATTCCTTTGACCCACTCTGACCACATTCTCGTAACTCTCTGTCTAATAAAGGCATAGCCCTGACGTTCATTCGGATCTACAAGAAGTTTCATCAAACCATCAAGATTGGTGCGTGGCTCAGCCTAAAAAATCAGGAAGAAAACTATGGATACGGTCAAACAATATACTTAAAACAGGACCCTTGGCTTACAAGAAATTTCATAGAACATCGGGAGAAAAATCAAATAATGTACATAAACAGGACCAGTGGTGTACAAGAAGTTTTATAAAACCGTCTAGTGTGTGATTAACATCAAAGCATCTTTAGACAATTACCCGATAACTTCTATAAGTTTGGACACTCTAATTTTGGGACAGGCCACAGAAATAACATGCAAGACCCCCTGTCGTAAAGCCTATTCCTCTGTCCAAACTGTTAGAAGTTATAAGGTATGCTAAATTCAAACCATACAGATAACTTAATAACCTTGAAACCTTTATATGGCAAAAAATGAGGACCTTAAAATTAACATAGCATGCAAGAAAAAGGCAAAATAAATATTTTGAAAGTGAAAGCACCTATTTCAGACAGTACATATATGAACCATCTGATACAGATTAATATATGATGCCTCTGTACCTGTGTGGTGAGACCGATAGGTATATAATAAATAGCAGGGCAGTCTCTAGAAAAATTTCCCAGGTTTTTATCCCGAATTCTTCAGACCGTAATCAGAGTTCTGCATCCGATTTTAGCTTGATTTTTACATGAATTTATGAAAAAAAAAATATATATGGACATTAATTTGGGCTGGAAATAGTTTGGGCGTCCATATGTTTTCTGCAACTAAAATGACTGGATACTGCCCTGAATAGGTATAACAGCTTAGAGCAAGTTGTTTTTGATGATCTATATATTTCGTTCGTAAGAAAGAGGTGTACCGCTCGATATCAATCACTTTCATAGATAGTACTTAACCCGTTTAGGTATATAATAAAAAAACATTATAAAGCAAAACTTACAATCAAACTGCTGTTGTCATCTACTTTAAGATGGGCTCTATGCCAAGCCTTTCGTGGACACCATCCTTCTATCTGTAAAACACACAAAAAATTGTTCAAATGGTAGAGGTAAATCCAGAGTGTTTTGATAGCTGATTATATCATAGAAATAGGTGCCTTAAATAGCTAGACTGTTTCAATTAAGTTTGTCGTCATAGGACATGGTCCTCTGTAATAAAAACTTTAGCTCTATCACGTCTATCAAGTCAGAGTTGGTGCTCAAACTTTGGAGATCAGGGGCCAGTTACACAAAGCATTTTCTGACTTAAGTCAAAATAATTAATTAGATATTTTTGCCACTTGCCTTAACATAGTTTTAAATTAATACCTGTAATAGTGACTTATTTACATTATAATCATTTGTGAGGGCCTTTACACATTTTGACTTAAGTATGAAACTGCTTTGTGGAATCGGGTCCAGGGCAGTTATTCATAAAGCTACTTTTTTTTAAAGTTAAGAAAAACTAAGTGAATTTTCAAACATCATTTTAAATACATAAACACCATTTCCGATTAACTTTGTATGATCCTAAAATTTTTAAACTGTAAAATCTGTAAAACACACAAAAAATGGAAGGAGTAAATCCAGAAACTTTGGAAATCAGGGCCCTTTGTCATAAAGCTACTTTTTTTAAAGTGAAGAAAAACTTTTTCAAACATCATTTTAAACACATAAACACCATTTCTCTTAACTTTGCATGATCATAAAAGAAAGATTATAAATGAAATTAATAAAATGTCAACTTGGTTATTTAAAATTTACTTTTTTATGGTCAAATTTATTTTTGTGTATCTCTTCCGCCAATTAAGGTAAAAATACACTCCTGTGGTTTTCTCTGCTGCTTTGAGAGGATTTCTTTTGTCATCAATTTAAAAATTTTAATCGTTAAAAAGATCTTAATTTCAACTAAAAATGGCATCAAAAACTAAAAGGGTACACATATTTTAAAATTAATTTGCAAATTGCATTAAGCAAATTCTAAAAACAACTCGGCAATCCTGTTATTGAACACTGTTTGGACAAGAGCACAAGGAGAATTCTCAATTGTTTAACTCCATTTTTGACTCCAGAGTCGAATCAGCTTAGCACATTATATCCTGTTGAGTATATCCAAGGGCTTTCATAACCTAGGTTCACTTCTTACTCTCCATTAATTAAGTATGATGGAAAACAGAGAGAAAATCATGAAGATCTCCCTCACGATTGCCATGGCCACCTTGTCTGTCTCAAATGACTCAAGCCCACCAGAGAATTGGCACCAGTGAGCGGCAGATTAAAAGAGGTTCAGTATAATTTCCAATGCTGACCACTGAGACAAGGTCCCTAAAATCAGAAATCTAAATCTATCCCAAAAAAGGAAATGTTACCTTTGAAACATTTAAATAAAATATTCTCTATAAAGCCCATAAATCATTGCTATGATAACAAGGTAATATACAGTTTGTTTGCTTGATTGGGGTTTAATGCCACAATGAAAGTTATTTCACGCCAATGCCTGAGGCTCATTAGAGAATTGGCACCTGTGATCTATGGATTTACATGTAAAGAGGTTCAGTACCTCACATGTCGACCATAGAGACATGGTCCCTTAAATCAGGAATCTTAATCTGTCCAAAAATGAAATGTTATTTTGTAAACCGTTAAATAAAATATTTTCTGTTAAGTCCGTAAATCATTGCAATGTTAACAAAGTATGTTACAGTTTGTTTGTTTGATTGGGGTTTAACGCCATACTTTGAATATTTTCACCCATGGTTGACGGAAACTACCCTCAATGCAACAGGCAAAAAACCAAGATGGTCCATTTAGTCTACAGCCACAGTAACACGCTTTTACTCTGTTGATTGATTGAGTGATTGATTAATGTTTTAAGCCACATTCAGAGGTAATTTCAGCCACACTGCAAACTTTACATTATTTTGTCAAAAAAGGAATGCTCCTCCAGTGATAAGCAAAGACAATTTATGACTGTACTTTGGTTGTTTGCTTGGTATTTAATGACATGCTTAAGTTAACAATTTCACAATCATACTGTCAAGTGTTATATACAAATGATGTTGGAAAAATTATGATCCTCCCTAGGTGACAGCAAAAATCTACTTCAATTATACTTTCATTAGCCATACATTGATTGATTGATTGGTTGGTGTTATACTCTGACTTAAGGACATTTCACTTATATGACGACGTGGTATTCCAACAATAATTGACACAAGTATAACAAAGATACGAAGCATTTCCATAATGTTGGAAATTTACTTTTCCTCCAGTGCTAAGTAAAGACAATATAACTACTCTTCAAACAAACTGCCCTTAGCTAGAAGGACTTAGCCACACAGAGGGAGACTGTATCGGGGGGGTTTCAGTTTATGAACGAAGCAAAAATCACATTTTCCTTACCTCACTTAAATACATGAAGAAAGAGCAGTCAGTCCCATCCACCCCAAGCTGACCATAGCATGGGTCAGACTTCCACATGTAGCGCATCCACTGAAAATGACATAACTTGTTAACTTGGGAATAACTATAAACTCAGACAAATATTTTAATGTATGGACAGTTTACATTAACTATATCTTTTATCACATATATTGAAAAAATACATCACTAATTCTTCAGTAAATTTATTACTCTTCTTGCTCCAGTGTGTATGTTCTGCAACCTCAGGGATTGACCAATGTTATCTCTTTATACCTATCACAAATATCTCTCTATTTTGGTGAATACCGCATTAATCAATCAATCAATAAATTTTTTTTGCTAAGAGAACAATTTTTAAAAAAATACATTTTTCAGAAGATCAAGTATGTGAAACGGTGTCAATGACATAGTTTTCAGTACACTTCGTTGAATTGCTACGAAAGAAAACAAAAATGAAAAAAAATTTAAAAAGTTACAAAAAAAAGATTGTAGAAAACTGATTATGTTATAGGCTGGCAGAGATAACATAAGTCATACACGTATTGTTTACTCCAGTAAACCAAGGCAACTGGCTGTGGCAGTCACACAATCAAGTGACTTATGAAACATTTATAACTTTCAATTTAGAAGAAAAAAACTGACCATTAATTTCCCTTCGCAATTTGGAAAATTCTGTTTGTCTTCATCTGAGAGGAAACATTTCTCCACCTTACCCATGATAACATCTAAAAATAAAATATCAACTTTTTACAAGAAGTCATTGGAACATTTTCAACAAATTATAGCATTTCCCTTAAAAGGATATGTCACAAGAAGTTTGTTTGGGGTTTAACATTGTACTCAAGGGTATTTCACATATATGACAACTTGAATCCTCAAATGTATTTGAATGTAGTATAAACATATCCATAACAATAGTGATATTTCCTGTGCATTCATAACAGAACCCAAAGAATTCCAATTTTAAGAGGAAGACAAAGAAATTTAAAGTTTGCTCATATTCAAAATATACCGTATTTCCTCTAACTATTCGGACACCGTACTTATCGGACAGTCTAGCGGTGGCAGAAAATAGCTAAGCAGACCCTAGCTGTTCTACACTGTCTACGCTCCCTCTGACCATGCACATGCACAAACATACAAGTAGGCTCAGAATAATAACAAATGACCTTTAACACACCTTTAGCATTGATTTTGACTTGGCCCCCATTTCCTTTGATCAAGAGGTGAGAGTTGTTGGTACCAATAGACACAGATCCATTTAGAATTCCGTTCATTTTGTATTCTAACTGATGAACACGATCCAAAATAGATTCCAACAAGACAGCCATGGTTCGCTTGAGATCTGTAAAAGGAACAGACAATAAAATTAAATAGATGTTACTTCAGCGCTGTGCTTAATTAGCTATCTGAATTTTGTGCTAATTTAATTAATTGATGGTGTTGAAAGCTACATGCATACTAAGAGTATGTTGAGTATAAGATTCACCCAAAATCACAATGATAAAAGCTGTGCCAAAATTTAATATTCCCAAATTAAACAAAAACCCTCTGAATTCATTTTTGAATGCTGTTATATCTCTTACATGCAGGAACCTTTGTAACCCCTAGAGGATGTTGCCTGTGCCCAAACAAGGCCAAATTCAGCACATTATAAGACCTGCTGATGGCGAGCCAGACCCGATTTTGATTGATTTCTGTTAATCACTGAACATTACAATTAAAGGACAGCAGTGGACTTCCACAGAATGCAACAAAGAAATCACAGTAAGCTTTCTCTCCAGCTGACTTACACCAAACTCAATCCAGTTTGACAATTTGTGGAAGATTTCTACAAAAATTCATGTAATTTTCGAACTCTTATGACATGGAATCCTTAAACTAACAGGATTGTTTTTTGTTTGACTGGTGTTTAACGTTGTACTCAAGGGTATTTCACTTATATGACGACGGACACAAATACAGAACATCACAAACAAATCT